>JXSR01S032868.1:54885-71946 GCA_000969725.1 Ophiothrix spiculata | reverse complement strand
CAGTATTATTTGAGGATCATTTAGTGCGTGGGCCACATAAAAGGAGAGGAACATTAAGGCTGCTGTATGAGGTATGTTATGTGCATTTAAACATGTTATAATATTTGAGAATAATTACGATATTTTCAGGCGAATCCAATAATTGTATGCATGTGCATTCATCCTTTTTTATCTTTAAATTTGTTTCAAATGAAATTTCATCGAAATATTCTCAACAGTAACATTTTCACGACTTCTTTTTAGCCTAAACGACTTATCTATCATAAGCAAACGAATGAAAGAAAAACTGGAACTTCGGGGTGTCAAGAGAGAAATAGGGGGAACAAAGTTGGATTAGCTGTTATTTGAAATAGCCATTTTATTTCACCTCTCTATGTTTTCTAGATCAACGCTTAGATAAACCTCGAACGCAAACAAGAGAGATCCCTGTAATTTGAGGTACAGGGAATTTGCTGTATATGCTGCGTGTACGTGCTGATGTCAAACTTGTTTGAGACTTGGACGATTATAAGAAGTTAAAACTTGTGCGGTAAGTACGTGTATCTTTAATAAAACCTTTTGTTTTTTGTATCTATATGAGACCGTCCATCACAAACGAGCCATAAAGTGTCACCAAGACATTTAATCACATGCTTATCACTCTATTACAGATAAACATTTCATATGACCACTCAATTTGAGAAGTGAAGTGACCATGACCCAGACATTGTCAAAAATATACCGTTTATTTGTTTGTAATGCGCGCGTAGCGTGCAAAATTTTTGCTATTTTCAGCCAAAAATCGATAAAATAGTCTTATTTTGACTTAAAATTTACGGGACAGAAATCTCGGGACAGTAAATGTAGTAAAATATCGCCCGATATTTTGATATTTGTCCCGCCAGCGTCAAAGTTTTACGTTAAAGGTCATATTTTGAAAACGCCCCGTTTGTCCTGAAACTTAATATAGATGTACTTCAAGACATCTTTGTCAGCATAAACATTACGAAAATCATTCCGGTCATTAAGGGGGTCAAAAGGGACAAAAGGTCAACATTTCAAAATAATTAAGAACCAATTTCTGTCAAAAACAAAATGGCAGATTTATTACACACAAAAAAAGGCAGGGTCCCTGACACTTCACTGATAGTAAAGTTCTAGTTTCTAGTCAACAAAAGAGCAACTGAGTTTTAGGCAATTGCAGAAATTTGGCGTAGACAAAATTGCCATTTTGTTTTATGCAAATTAACCAACTTTGACAAGCTTACATTTCCCTACATTTTTAATACGTTGTTTGGGAGGTCATCAACAATTAATTTCAACCAAAACACCTTGTGTTGCAATTTTGTCTACGTCAAAATACAGATTTACTAGCCTAACCATGAAATAGAACGCGAATGGGAATATCCGCTCAGCCAACTGAATACACTTGAGATCGTGAAGTAAAATGTTAACACCTAAACAATGCAAATTAAGCAACTTTGACAAGCTTACGTTTTCCTACATTTTGAATATGATGTTCGGGAGGTCATCAACAGTTAATTTCGACCATAAAATCTTGTGTTGCAATTTTGTCCACGTACCCCCATGAATTTTCATAGATTGACTAGTCTAGGTTCGAGTCCCCACAAATGCAGTTAATCTTTTTATCTTTTCATGATTAAAAACTCAATTCTGATTCGCATTATTCTGAACAGTTGATCTTACTTTGAATTAGTAGGTCCCGCAGCAAAAATTATTATTATTATTTTTATTATTATTAGTATTATTATTATTATTATTATTTATTCACTTACAGGTTTTCAAAAGCTCGAGCAATGGCACTGACAAGACTAATAAGACTAATATCCTCAGCCCAGTACGCAAGAAAACAATTGAACATCTGTCTTTACATCCTAATGATGAGTGAACTTGGTATCGTACTGGCAGTACCTACAAGAACCGAGACAGCTGCTAGGACATCCACTAATTTTACGCCTACATGGGTACCTACTTTAGTGGATACTGGAATTGATAAAGCTGAAGTGGCTATAGATACAACAGAAAGTGTAGGTACAACAAGAAAGAATTTTACTTCTCTACCTATTCTTGAAGATGTTGTTGGCACAAAACCACCAAAAGCCAGTGGTCTTTTGACTGTCATAAAATCCTCTTGGCTTGCTTTAGGAAAACTTTTAGAGCGTAATCCCGTTTTCATATACGTGAAACTGAACTTTATAAATGTAACATTTGATTCTGATACCGCCTATCTTAATGACACGTCAGCGATTATAGATCCATATACGTGGACCTGGGCAAGTGGAAACGTTGGCTATTTTCTCAGAAGTTTTCCTCCAAATTTCTTTTATTTATTACCTAGTTCCTTTAACGAAATTGTGTATGAAATTACCTTGGATGTGTCAATCAATGACCCTGAAACATTTTTGAAACAAAATGACTCAGAGAAAATGCAACAAGTTACAAAGTCACTTACTGACATTTTTCGGGACGTTTCAGAGCGCTTTGCCGTTAAGCTTGACAAATTCAAAATTTGTCAAGAATTTTTTGAAATAAGAAAGCATGCCAGTACAGCTCTTGCATGGTTGTTATCTCTTCACGTTTATATGGGCGAGTCAACCTTTATCAAATTAGTTTGTTGGTCAGAAAATGGAATTGATCAGGTAGAGAAAAAAGTTGAAAAAAGCCTTTGGTTGACTGGATTTTATTACACAGTGATATTTGTTGGTGCGTTGTACTTGCCAGAATTTTTGCTGAAAATGGTGATCAAGCGAACGCCTGTAAATGATGAAGATTTGGAAGTGGACGAATATATGAAATACATAGCTACCTTCCCCTCGGTCTCCATTATTACGTATGTACATATGTGTACCGCCGCGGCAAAAGGGTCCAGTTGTCGACTCCTACATGTTGCTCATTGTAGCATATCTGATGTATACAAATACCATACATTAGATATGCTACAAGGAGCAACATGTACGAGCCGACAACTGGACCCTTTTGCCGCGGCGGTACACATATGGCCTTACAAATCAATATTTCCAGAGTTTTAGAGTGACGGTTTTTGTAGTATTGGTTTTTGTTTTAGCTTTTCTTGAAGATATAATCTTCAGATTCAATGATGATAGGTACTCGGTTCGAATAAGTTCAGCCTATAGGACCGTAGTTGACCAAGGACTTTACCAGTTTTCGTCAGTCATTGTCTTTTTTTTGATACCGATTATAGGATGATTCATTTGGCAACATTTCCTAAAGACAGGCAGCAAATTCGGCATAGAAGAATGTGACAACTTATTTCCTGACTTCAAGAACAGTATTTGGGGATGGGAGAAATTACCAAAACCTCATAACAATTTGTCTTGGTATAAAAAGATGTATCATTACATGAAATTCAGGAGGTACATGGCATTTGATAAGCGCATTGTTTTTTATCGTTTTCTTGTCCGCAAAACTGATGGGTCTGTAGGAAAATGCCTGTCATTCCTTGCAGCAATGACCATAATGCTTCCATACTCCCTGTTTTTGTTAATCATATACTCTCCGTCAGTATATTTTTTACAGTGGTGTTGTTGGTATGTTGTTAAGCATGTTATATGCCTATATAGTGAATGTTGTACAAAGAAGAAAGAAAGCGCAGATGGTCAGACTGGAATGAAGATGCTGGAGAGCAAACCAGATGATGAAATAAATGATCGAAAGTCGCAGAGCAGTGGTGATGAAAATATTCGTACTAGAGTTGCGACATTTATTCTGTTGCCGATCACTATTATTTTGGTGGTTGCTCCTTATTTTCGAGTTGTTGTAGGGATGTCATGTTTAGCTGGACATATTGTGAAGTATTCATTCAGTGGGTTTTTATTGAATATTAACGATCCGTCGCCCTTTGTCACATTGACGATTGTTAGGTTTATATATTCTGCGATCACATCATTTTATAACGATTACCACCAAATTCTTGTTGTTTTGGTGGAATCAGCAATAGAACATGACAAATTAGTCTTTCCCGAGAGAAAAGTATCAACATTCGCCACAATATCATCGCAATTGTACTGGAACATAGTACGTACAATAAAACCAGTTAGAGCTGAGTTGTTTTACCGAATTGGTCAATTGTTAGTACAGACATTTATCACATTTGCCGCATTCGATATTTTGGCAAAGGTCCAGCTTTTAGGGGCACTAACACAGTCATCCCATACCATCATTTCAGTTGGTATCACTGTCATACTTCCAATTTTGAACCCAAGAGCTCCAAGCTTGGAAAAAAACAATGATAAACTACGACGGGATATTGAAGATACCTTAGAGAATCATATTAAAGAGCAAGGCGAGACCATATCGAAAGACTATAACGGTTTAAGGGAAGAAAACTTGAAGAAATTGAATGTCAGTGAGAAAAGAAATAAGTACAAACAAAAGATACTGGAAGAGATCATTTATTTCGACAAGAATGACCTTATTAGTGACAATCCAATAAAGGAAACGATACATGAATTAATAAGTAAATGCTACATTACAAACCAGACTTTATCTATGGGGTTATATACACAACTTAAACATAGATATAATATTCTGCTTACCAAGGAGCGACCAGACATTTCAGAAATCAAGATAGAGAAGTCACAAAAACAAGAAAAATCAATCATCGAAATAATATTGGAAATGGATATTTGGAAAGAAGGTGCTTATGCAGACACAATGGAAGCTGCTGCGCTCTCTTTCCAATCCAGTATCCGGAAAGCCATTTTGCAAGAACAGGAGGAGAAGAAAGAAGAACCGGAAAGTAGGAGGACGTATGCTGCAAAAACCGCGTCGCGGGAACGGAAGAAGATAGTATGCCCACACGAACCGGAAAATGGGGGAACTCATGCTGCAAAAACACAAGAGAATAAGCGGATTCAGCAGAAAGCGTATAAGAAAGCGGTTAGTGAATATCTACAAGTTGCATACGAGCGTGACTTGAAAATTTTGCGTGATTTGATTATAGGGCAGCTTTTATACGATGAGGAGAAATATAGGCTGTTATTTAAAAAAGAAAAACTTTTGAAATGATTGATACCATCAATCAGGTTAATGAAATAAAAATACATTATGTGATTTGTTATGTCATTACTTGGCATATACTGTATATTTACGTGTAATAATAGTGGTCATGGTGGTTGTGTGTGAACTGGCAAATTTTCGCGTTCTAAAAGTTGAATTCCGTATTTTTCCGGGATAAAATATCGTGTACACTATATCTTTATGTCAATCGACTGTCTAGGTAGTTTTAGCCGTGCAAATTAGCGATTGTAACGGGGATTCCAAGGATTATTTTTAATGTCACATACATTTCACTTAGTATATCAAATGTATGATTGTATGCTTATTTGTTATTCTTTACGTCGTTTTTATGGTCAAAATACTCATTCAAATTTATTTTAGAATTGCGTTTTCTGTGAATTTCCGTTTTTCCATTACCTTTCTTATGTCCGTTTTTCAGTATCGGGGAAAATTTTGGAGCTTAGTTATGAGTTACATTTTGTTGTTTCATGTTTTGGTCCTAAAGCCCAACATATCAACAAAATACATTAGTTTTTTCTTAAAAGATTTTTTTTTTTCAAATTTGAATGTTCGTGTTTTCTTTTTATAACAACAATAACCAACGACAACAACGACAACAGCAATATCAACAAAACAACAATTTTTTATTATGTAGATTGAGTTCCATACTTGTATTATATTGCTAGCTGCTGTACAGGTACAATGAATAGCTAATCTGGTTGTAGGGAGAAAAATGTATTATTTTAAGCAATACTATAAGATTTCGATCAAAAGTGGTTTATAGTAAAAACAGCATAGAATGGAGGAATGCGAATATCTAAAAGCGTTTTAAGTGTATTTTGTGAAAAAAATTGTTTTGCCATAAAAAACGTGATAACAACACATACAATTTTTCCTATGTGGAATTAAATTCGGGATCCCGAACAGAGGGGAGAGGCCGTGGCAACTTATTACTGGTTGCCGTACGAAGACTAGTGGAAAAATGCAACTTCCGGGATGGTCACCAAAATTATATTCGTAATCGGTAAAAAATATGATAACATCTATAAACAGTGGGGTTCACGCGTGAGCCCCAGCGGATTTGGAATAACATAATTATGTTTATTACTATAAGTACACTTTTATAATGTTTTGAAGGAAGGTAAAAATATGATTTTTGTAATTTTTTTTAAATACGTGACTCAATAGAAATACACGTAACACGTATCATAAATTTGCGTTTTAGAAATCCCTTAATCAAAAAATCGCGTCCTATGCCACCGGATCCCGAATTTGATTCAACAAATTGCCATAACAGAAAAAGTAAGCATCTTTGAGTCAAATCGTTTGGATGGTATTCATACCCACTAAAAACAAACCAAATAAGCCAAAAAAAAAAATCCAGGCGGTGGCGGACACGATAAATAGCATCCACTAGATTTAGGGACGAGGGATTTCTAAAACGCAAATTTAGGGTACGATTTACGTGTATTTCTATTGGGTCACGTGACTCACGTATTGAAGAAAAAAATTCCAAAGATCATATTTTTACCTTTCCTCAAAAAAAATACAAAAGTGTTCTTATAGTAATCAACATAATTATGTCATTCCAAATCCGCTGGGGTTCACGCGTGAACCCCACTTTTTATATATGTTATCATATTTTTTACCGATTACGAAAATAATTTTAATGATCATCCCGGAAGTAGTATTTTTCCACGAATCCCAACGGCTGGCACGCCAGAGGCGGTATAGGACATGACGTCACCGGGGATCGGCTACGATACCGTATGGCAACCAGTAACAGTTGCCACGACCACCCTCCTCTGAAAAAAATCAAAAGTCATGGGTGACAGGGGGCGCTTCATTTTTAACACTTTATATATAGTTTAAGTTCATAGAGTACAGAGTATAGGGTTTTTCTTCAAGAAACAATCTTGTAGCATAAGTCGTATTCAATTAACCATATATATTCGATTTATATATTCGGTATTTAATATGTCAGAAAAATGCAATATTCACATTTTAACATTTCAACAAGTGTTGTCTAATCCAGATCAAAAGAAATCATCTGTGACATTTGTCACTTTGAGATTTTGTTAGTCACATTTTACTACTGTTTACTGCTATTAAAACAAATTAGATAGAAGTTGTTAATCATACTTTGCTCAAAAAGTTGAATACAAATAAATCGAGGAATGGAAAGAAATTACAACCGAATACACTCACTTTCATTACAATATAAATTATACACATCCGCTCGAAAGTGTTTCCGCATTATTAAAAATGTTAAGAAATCTCATTTTTTAAAAATAATAAATGGCCTAAATCATCAAAGATCCATACTAGTATCGGTAACTTATCTATTCAATATGAATAAATCGATGTGTGTTTGAATATGTAATCTTCAATAGAAATGGCTGATTCATGGGCCATAAAGACCATATTCCTGTCCTTATCCCTGTTGGAAAATTGGGAGACCAGCTGACCGCAACGCCGTGTTAAAAGAGGTCTCATCTGAACAGAATATTCCTACAGACATGTTTTGGGTGGCAGCTGCTGGGGTGTGGATACATGTGCTTGTCAGTAGGTTTACAATAAAGATCAGAACCAATGGACGTCAATAATTTGATTGTTTGTATTCAAAACGTAACAATAATGTCAATGTTAAGATTTGAATGCAAATTATTATCAACTGGGACTTAATTCCTATTCCTTCGTGAACATTGTGTACTTCCTTTGTGGCCGTGGCATCAAAAATAATGATATGTTGAACATGCGAATACAAAAAGGTGAAAATTGATTCTTCTCTATTTGTTGCACTTTTACCTATAGTCATACAACACATATTCCCTACATTTGTTTTTTTTTTTTGGGGGGGGGGGAGGGGGACTAAATAATCAAAATTTGACCGCATTCTAATCTTTTCATTACCTGAATAAACCCTGTACTTAGGTATCATTGATTTTGAACATACAACTTTTACAAAAAGCAAAGTAAGTCTGCTTTTTAACTCACCACACGTTAGTAAGCTAATTGAGGACCCTAGAACTAAAAGGGGGTTAAGTGACAAAATCTTGAAAATTGAGTTGTGTCAATTTCCTGCTACAGAATTTTCATATCTACATTCTGTAGAAGTTTTGTAGTAATTTGATGATCAGAGCATGTGTAAGAGTCACTGCGAGATACAGCAATACCATTCAAGACAACACAAATGATATTATGTTTGTGTCATTTTCTCAGTTTGTACTCAATGTGACTTAACCCCTTTCTGGTTCTAGGGTCCTCAATTGTAAAACACATATGTAATGAGAAATTTGAAAGCAAATTTCACTATCATTCCCACGTTACCAAATGGTTACTCAAGCATGTTCTCTACTATAGTGAAAAGTACAACAATGAAATCATGACTACCTTGCATTCAAATGTTCACTATTTCATTTATACGGCAACAAAAGGGTATTAAAATATTGGGACAGGAATAGCGTTTCATTTCCATTTAATTATTTGTATGCCTTAAAGACTAAATCGGACACATTTTTTTAGCTGATGTGTTTATCAAACAGTACACTATTAACTCTCCTAAACAGGAAAGAAATGTTGTAAGAGTGCCAGCAAATTCACAATAGAGGAATCTTTAACTATACACAAAGGATGAGTAGATCAAAGGCTTAGTTCAAATTGCAGTTCATGTACTACAATTAAGGTAAATCAGTGATTCATTAAAAGGGATATCTGGTTATTGAAAATAAAGGTACAATGAAAGAAATGATTAAAAGAAACTATTAAACATCAATACTTATCACAAATGTGGATAATACAATAATCTTCCTGTCTGCGCTCTATCTATTGGCTTTGTTCTGATGTGGAATTGTAAGATATACGTTTTATCAAGTCCAACCAAAACTCGTCAAGCTCGTGGTATTTTTTAAAGTATAATATTTTTGTCAATTTGTCAGACATTATTTCATGCACAGTGAGTACTGAGGTCATATACAAATGAGCTTATAATGAACAATATAATGTTTCGATCTGACAATCGATATTACAAAAAACTTGGTTGCGAGATTTTATTTTTTTTTGTTAACGTGACCTGCCGATGAGGCTGACTTTGAACCCTAATTATCTAAAAAAGGAAAAAGCCAATGCAAATTGGGAA
Organism: Ophiothrix spiculata; assembly: GCA_000969725.1. Taxonomy (NCBI): domain Eukaryota; kingdom Metazoa; phylum Echinodermata; class Ophiuroidea; order Amphilepidida; family Ophiotrichidae; genus Ophiothrix; species Ophiothrix spiculata. Next base: position 62,789 of record JXSR01S032868.1, on the reverse strand, counting down.
TGTGGGTATGAAAAATTGGGAGTTTTTCCAATATAATTCAAGGGATTTTTTTTTTTGCTATTAATAAAAATGATGAATTTTATATATAACATTTTCAATGAAAGTCAACGATGTTGAGCCCCTGCATCAATTTTGTTTTAGAAGACGAAAAGACCAAAAAGATTGGATATGAACACACATTCTAATCCAATTTTTTAAAATATGAAAAGTATATTATTATCTTAAGACCGTTAATGAAGAACATGTTAAACATATTCCATTTTTATGTTCTTGTTTTTTTTCATTTATCTATTCTTGCAATTATGTTATGTTAACCTGATACAAAATGTGCCTCCATTAAGGTGCAAACAATATCGGTGTTTAGATAGGTTCCTAGCTTAGATATATTTATCCAGCAACCCATTATCCTTCATCAGTAATGAATTGTTTGAATTAATTATTATTATTAGCTTTAATCTTTTTCATAAGATATTTAATGGACCGAAGAAAGCTTTAACTGAGACTTTGATATTCAAAATTTACGTTTACTGTAAAGAAATCTTGAGCTTAATTTTTTACAATTAAATCGTAAACGATTCTTATATCTTACGTTTAGACAAATTTGGTTACGGTTTCATAACGAGTAGTTCCTAAAAAAATGCGAAAACAATTGATAATGGTGACGATTTTGCTTTGATGCTCTGTCAGTTGGCATTCCAAACCAGCTGTGTTGCTTGAATTAGCCAAATATTGTAATTGTTTTCAATTTACCTTCTATCCAGGTGTAGCAGGAATGTAAGTCCCCCGTACTTATTGCCCGGGTTGTACAATAAAGTATAGGCTAACAACTCTCACACAACATTAGTTTCACGCTTTACTCCGTTATGGTCTATGGAAGGCGGACTACCATTTCAGGGGGACTAAGATTCCTTTCACACCGGTCTCAATCTAGAATAAGACAGATGTTAATATAATCAAACTGGATTGATTTAAGTAATTAAAAAACTAAATTTTAAGGCGAGGCTCTGGATATAAAAGTGAAAACTGAACATATTTTTACATGTTGTAGTTTTAAATTCTATACAATTTTCCCTTTTGTATTACTTCGACAGGACATTCCCTTCAAATATCCATTACATTGTGTTTGGTTGTTGCCGATTTCTCCATATATAAAATATGTTTGTCAAACTTGTCATGTATCTTATCGTTTTTGAGGCGCAATAATTAGAAGAACAGTTAACCCTTGTCTTCTTGAGCCCTTTTTTAACAAGTCTTCCTGAGGAAGGGTTACATTTCCCACTCCTGATTTTGAAATTTACCCGCCAAAAGTTATATAGGGACAGGGTAAGGTCTCTTCTTTCTATTGATACCAATACCATGACAATCGGTCAGGGCATTGCGTACATATACACCTTTTAAAAGTAGTAACTAAAGAAACAAACAAATAAAAAGTAAAACAAAATAAAAGCAAACACACACATACAAAATACAGGTGATGTAGATGCTGCTTTAAAGAACCGTTGTCAATGCATAAGGTGTTCATGTTAGATTAAGTAAATATTAATTGCTAGATTTTATGTAAATATTTGTTTAAAACAAGCAGTGTTGAATTAACGCATCTCTGTTTAGTATGATGTCAAGTATAACCATAACAAGTACCAAATTTATTATCAATTTTCAGTCGCCCGTCTTCAATCCAAGCATCAACACTCCCAATTAGACAAATAGCTATAATTATTGATGCAACAGAAACAGTCTGCATCTACGCCTTAGCCACTAATTAGTTGAAAATGTCTTATGTTGTACTCAATGGAACATATGTGTCTTCTACAAACTGTTGTCATTACTCGAGCTATTCCTGCATTTATCGATGTTCGTGATACAGCTATGTCTCCATCAGGGCGTTTTAAATTACACAGCTTTCCTCACAAAAACAATCTCAGTGTTTAGATAGGTTTCTTCCTGGCTTAGATATATTTACCTAGCAATCCATTATCCTCAGTCAGTGACGTATTGCTTGTATAAATTATTAGTATTTGCCCGATTTTCGTTTTTCAAAAGATCTTCAATAGAGCCAAGCAGCTTAGACGATCATTGGATACTTGCAAATTATTGTTTGCTGTGAAAAGATCTTGGGCTAAAATTTCAAGAATTAAAACGTAAAAATCAATTATGTGTTATGCTACGCAAGAATTTATTGAATTTATAGACTTCTGTAGTTCAAAAACGAAAGCATGCTTTAATGCACATTTGTATTTGCAATCGAATGTGCTGCTTTGGTTTTATTACTTTACTAGAAATCATACATTTATTTGATAAATGTGATATATGGAAAACTCATAGTCATATGTTTTGTTGAAGAGGTAACAACCAACCCCCTAATGTTTTTGATTGACAGAAAGTCAAACAAAGAAAACGACTTAAAGCATTAACAAAATTTATCATAAATAAGTCGTTTCGTCGCAAACATCATAAGATTTAAAGATACTTCAGAATGATACGTGAGTTGCTTGCTAAACTCTTGTCTCACCAAGGTAATGAAATGGAAATTTAACCGCCAAAAGTTAAGTTATAATTTTGGTACCATAGCATTCATGGCGTAGGGCATGGGCGTCATTTCATTTTGGAGTGTGGGGGTGGGGGGGGGGTCCAGGAAATTTTTTGAGCAAAAATGGTCGGAGGAAAATTGTGATTTTTGTTGTAATGCGCGCGTAGCGTGCAAAAAAATCTGTCAAATCAGATAATTTAAGCTACAAATTTTAAAAAAAATCTTAAAATTTGCGAAAAATTGCAATATCTTACTGAAATTTGACATAATATCTGAAAATTCGGACGAAGCGCGCAAATTTTTTGATTTTTCACATTAAAAAAATCAATACAGAGGGAAAATTTCAATTTCCTGTCCATTTCCCGCCCCACCCCCTTCCCCGCCGCCTATGCCAGGGGGCAGAGCCCCCGGCGAGTGTCCACGGTGGGCAGAGCCCCTTGATGGGGGTCAGGGGGCAAAGCCCCCTGAAGCCCTAGCTTTTTTGCATTCTAAGGGTGTTCCTAACACGTATTTATGTGGGTAATGTGAAGAAATTTGGAAATAAATCATTTGTATTAAGTTTGGTGGGGGTCAGGGGGCGAAACCCCCTGAAGCCCTAGCGTTTTTTGCATTCTAAGGGTTTAATAACACATATTTTTGTAGAAATTTGGAAAAAAATCGTTTGTATTAAGTTTGGTGGGGTCAGGGGGCTGAAGCCCTAGCATTTTTGCATTCTAAGGGTGTTCCTAACACGTATTTTTGTGGATAATGTGAAGACATTTGCAAATTAATCGTCTGTATTAAGTATCGAGTTCAAAACCGTGGGGGGGGGGGACATTTGATATTGATATTCCGAGGTGGCAACCACCCCTTACCTTCCGACTTTGATGGGACACCCTGACCTCCCTGAAGGTGGCACCTACGATTTTTTCGCTTAAATTACCGCAAAGGATGAAATTACAACTACCCATATCCCTTAGGTCGTATTCGTTTGCGTTTTTGTGCGACAGGGAACCATACATTTGGGGGCTTGGTAAGACAAGGGTTAAATGAAATTACCTGTTCCTGTAACATTTTTGACACATTCAAAACTGAAATTATTCTCAAAATATCATATTATTTGTTTTTCAAATGGATATTTCGACATATAAGCGTTAACACCAAATCCATCTCTATTTAACCATGCATTTATTGCATCAGTTCTGAATATCTTTAGCGCAATTGAAATATTTCTTAGGAACTGTCGATGTCAATAAATAATGCTAATGAAGATTTTGCTTCGACATTTTTAAAATTGTGTACTATATGAATAAACATACCATATTGCAGTTAACAAAATGTTCAATGAAATTCTTCATGTTTACTTTAAAATACCATACTAGTACTTTGCATAAGGCCAAAAATAAAGTTTGTCTCCGAAACCGTTTAGCAAAAAAGCTATGCGGTATACGATTTTTTAAAATATTTTATATCTTTTTTTTATTTCGTTTTAGGAAATTAGCTATGAGATATGCGAAATTGTGTTCTTTTTTTTAACGCTCTAAAATTTTGATTGCCCAACTTACGTGTCCAGTTTGTAAGAACGATCCCGCCCGTTTTAACTATGGGAAATCTTGGAAGGTGAAATACAACGTAAAATTCAAGGTAAAATTGCAACAGCACCTCTTGTAACCTGACATGCTGTCATGATGCAATTAATCATGTATGTCTTGATTTTATCGATTTCAAACCCAAAATCAAAACACGACATATAAGACCAAGTTGCTTACGTTGGCATATTGTTATTAATCCCACAGAAGCATTTTAGATATTACATTCATTGATCAGTGACTTCGTATTGAGCTCTACATTGTTTTGCTTTAACCACAACTGTGTTTCCTGTAGCACTCTAGAGTAGCATTTATGTGTCTCCATGACACTGTTTGTTTTTCTCGAGCTATGCCTGTATAAATGTTACTGATGCAACTGTGTATCCATCAGCTTTCCTCGCAAAACAATCTCGATGTTTTAATAATATGTCCCTCTTCCTATCAAACTTTTTTATTATTCTAGCTATTCTTGAATTTGTAGTATAATACTGACACAAATGTGCATCCATTGAAGTCCGTTTCATAACATAGCTTACCTCACAAAACCATATCGGTGTTTAGACAGATTCCTTCATTATTAACCATCGTTTTCCTAAGTCCCCCCCCCCCTAACGGATGATCGCCGATTGAACCAAAACGCAAAACAAAGCGACCCTGAGCAATTAGGTACTTGTTTTTTACATTCTTTGTGGTCATTTTGACGAAAATAAATCTGGGGTACCACCTAAGGTGGGGGTTATGGTACGCCGTCAAAGTGCCACCTCGAAAAAAACGAAATCGCCATTTTGAAAAATATCTGCATGGACTTGAAACTTACAGGAAATGATAGAATTGTTAATTTCTTCATTTATTAGCAATAAATCCAACGGAAATCGGACATTAAGAACTTTTAGAGTATACTTTTGAAAGTCGATTTTGTCGGTCCGGAAGTACTTTGTGATGTTATAATTACGTAACGCCTCAACCGATTTTCATGATCTTGGTATCAATGGAAAGAAGAGACCCCCGTACTATAGTACCATACAATATAACTTTAGGGTCCCACATTTAAAATCACAGGGGGGGGGGGTGGTAAAAATATATTTATCTACCGAAATATATTTATCTACCAGAACCACTATCCTTGATCAATGGGCCCCCTATTATTTATTCTCTATGTTAATGATATTGTAAATACTTCAACTGTATTGAAATTTGTGGGTTTTTTTGCTGATGATACCACTATTCTGTATTCTCATGAATATCTTGCTGGTAATATCAGTATTTTAAATAATGAATTAAAAGAGGTAACAAATTGGTTTAAAGCAAACAAACTTTCGGTTAATGCAAAAAAGACAAATTACAAGCTACTATTGGTACACGACAGAGAAATACAAAAGATATTTGTTGAATTAGATGATGCAAAGTTAGAGAGAGTCATTACTAACAAGTTCTTAGGTGTTATCATTGATGAAAACCTATCATGGAAAGATCATATAGACGGTGTCACAAAAACAATTTCGCGGAATATTAAAGTTATCAATAAATTATAATATTTTGTTCCCAAAAAAGTACTGTATACATTATACTGCACATTAGTTTTACCATATATTAATAATAATATCTTGGTTTGGGGAAACATGCCAAAGCTATAGTATAGATAAGATATTAAAACTTCAGAAATGGGCTGTAAGGTCAATTACAAATATCCATTATAGAAGCCACTCTGCTCTTCTATTTAAACAATTAAAAATTCTGAATGTCTATGATACTTATAAACTTGAAGTTGGTATTGTCATGTTTAGGTACTCCTTAAATCAACTACCTGAGACTTTCGAATGCTTCTTTTCAAAAAATAGTGATTCACATGAATACTACACCAGAAATAGAAATGATTTTACTCTACCTAGAAACAAAAAAGTCTTCTCAGATCAATCTATTACAGCTCGCGGTCCTATTAATTGGAAACGTATTGACCACACAATTAAAAACTCAAAATCAGTAAAACACTTCCGTACTCAACTAAAGCGTCAGTTTTTATCAAATTATCACTAATCTTGTTTGGAGCAAATTGATTTTGTATAGGTTATTTGTCTTTTGTATTTGTTTCTGTTAAATAATATATGTAACTTTTAGTTTACGGTTGTTATTACCTCTGGCATTTCTGACATTTTTATCACATCCCCCATAATTTTTGTTTTCTTATAAATGTCTTTTTAATATTTTATTTTGTATATATTTTTATGGAAAATAAAACTGAACTGAACTGAACTGAAATGAACTGGTGTAATTCTCGTTTTAATTATTATTGTATTAAATCACCTTATTTTTCCATTTTTAATAGGGGAAGTACTTTAAAAGCATTGATTGAAATGAAAATAATCCAGTCTCCAAACCATCATTTACAGGTTAATGTTACCCTCTATTGTATTGCGAACCCCAAATCAAAGAAGAAGAGGGAACTTATTAGAAAGCTATCATTATTTGAACAATAAAAACACTATAAACCTAGCAGCATAATATTCAGCAAGTATTGATTAAACTAACAAATGAATGTAGAATATTTTCTGTAGCACTCTAGAGTAACATCCAAGTCTGATATAAACTGTTTTTATTAATCAAGCTATTCCTGCATTTATATATGTTACTGATACATATGTGCCTCCATCAAGAGGCGTTTTAAATTACACAGTTTTCCCTCACAAAAACAATATCGGTATTTATATAGGTTCCTAGCTTGCTTAGATATATTTATCCAGCAACCCATTATCCATCATCAGTAATGAATTGTTTACATTAATTATTATTATTAGCTATAATCTTTTTCATAAGATCTTTAACATGTTTAATAGAGCAAAGAAAGCTTAAACTGAGACTTTGGGTATTCAAAATTGACGTATGCTGTAAAGAAATCTTATATCTTACGTTAAGACAAATTAGGGTAGCGTTTCATAACGAGTAGTTCCTAACCAAAAAGCGAAAATATTATGATTAAGTATTTTCTTTGATGCACTCTTAATCCAAACCAGTTGTGTTGCTTTAATTAGTCTAATATCGGATCCGTTTTCAATTTACTTTCTCTAACCTGGTCTTAATCTAGAATAAAACTAAATGTATAATCCAACTCTATTTCTTTATGCAACTAAAGCATTAAGACTACATTTTGAGAAGCGATCATTCAGAAATACCAGAAATTTACATATTTACTGGGTTTTGTTGTTTGTGTTTTTAACAGACAAATTAAATCAAATAAAATCCGATGTTTTCTTATCAAGTCCACTCAATCAACATTTTCAGAATTTCACCTTTATAAAAGTAACATAATTGTGATCATTGATAATAACCTTAAATTAATGTCGAATGTTTTCTGTAGTACTCTAGAGAAATATTTATGTCTTCTTCAAACTATTTTATTACTCGAGAAATCCTCGCATCAGTAGATGTTCTTGAAGCAATTGTGCTTCAATTAGGGGTGTTCTAAATTACACAGCCCTGCTCGCAAAACAATATCGGTGTTTAGATAGGTTCCTTCCTGATTGAAATATGTTTATTTAGCGATCCATATTAATAATCAGTAATGAAATGCTTTTACCAATTAGTATTTACCTTAATTTCTTTTGCGAATATATTAAAGAGCTAGCTGAGACATTGTATCCTCACAATTGATGTTTGCTGCAAAGACGTCATGATCTAAAGTTGCCAACAAGTGAATCATTAATGACAATTTTGTGCTATGCTAAGGCATTTGCGCTTCTTTAAGAGCACTGTTGCTAAACTACTAAACAAAGAAACAAAAAAGCAAAACAAAATAAAAGCTAACACCCCTACAC
>JXSR01S032868.1:35421-49562 GCA_000969725.1 Ophiothrix spiculata | reverse complement strand
AGATTCATCATTGTACAAGTCTCTAAAGCTACTTATATAGCTCAAATTCGGTGATTTGATCGAGTAGCTACAATTCTTTCTCTCCATAATCTTTGCAGTGTGTTTTTTCGATCAAGTAGATACATAATTGACAGCTAGAGTGGGTGTTGGCTATTTTCATATGTCTTTACTATTCACAATAACTCTGATACTTGCGTGTAATGTTTATCTATTTGAACGTCTACTGTTTCATCAGAATACTTACTAAATACGATTAAGCCGGATATAAGTGATATTTTTCTGACGGTGTATTTGGACTCGGAGCATCATTTTGTCATTGCGTTTTATATCTCGGGTGGAACATTGGAAAGAATCAGTTAATTATTTTGTGGATTTTGTATGTCTATGTTGATCTTTGCACAATTATCAACATCAATGGAATACGTGTAATATTTAAGCTTAGTAAACTCGAGAATTTTCTAAATACTGAATTTGAGCATCTTGCAAATATTTTTAAGATGGATATGCAGTCATCAACCACCAGTTTGCTTTTATCTGCATTCATAATAATACTTTTCTATTTTGATATGACTGCATGTGCGACCAATGTTGTCGCCACTGCTCCTGTTAATCCAGTTGAAAAGGATGGTATTCTGTCAGTCCGCTGCCAGGTATGGGACCTAGACAATAGTAAAGCTGACGTAACAATGTTACGGACTACTAACGGTGACATTCAAAGACTCTTTCTAAATGAAGATGTGCCATCTAGAGTTGGTGAAAGAGTATTTCTTGCTGTACGAAATATGGGCGACGGTTCTGTTGTATATTTTCTCTCAATAATACACGTTACCCGTGAGGATGAAGGACTGTACACATGTAGCGTACGAGCTAAATCAACCGGTAGTGTAATTGCTGTGTCGTCGCTTCATATGAACATTTCTTATTTCCCGCCAGACTCTGATCCAGAATGTGCCGACATACCTTCTATAGTACACGAGGGGACACTACTTACTCTTAACTGTAGTTCCGATGAAGGGTTCCCTCGAGTGTCCTTAACTTGGAGACGAGCTGGTGCTAATGAGCTGAAACCTATTTCTTATATCTCAAAAGATAATAGAATTTATGCGACGCACACTTTGCGAATCGGATTAAGTGATCACAATGCAGTCTTTCTTTGTACAATTTCTAGTACAGAATTTCCAACTTTATCACCACAATGTCATGTTGGACCGTTAAAGGTGATGTCCAAATCAGGGGTGATTCCCTACGATAATGTAGCTGTTCCTGAAAGTACAACAAGTGTGACATCATATGTCAAAGGTCAAGGGAAAAAATCAGGATCAGTACATGATGAACCGATTAGAATAACTCCGAATATTAAAACAAATTGCAATCGTTTTTGCGCCGAATTATCGTCAAATATGACATTTTACTGGATTGTTGCAACGGTAGTTGGATTTTGTATTGCAGTGTTGTTTCTAATTATTGTTGTTGTTTTACTTTTCAAATATCTAAAAGTAAATAGTCATAAAGACAATACTTACATCACTGCTTTACCGACGCGGGAAAAAGTATACGCAGAATTAGACAATAGACGAGAAGACAATAAGGTGTATATGACCTTGGAAAAGAATGACAATTTACTAAGACAAAAGTACATGTTTCAGAGTGATATACCTGATCATTATCAAACAAATCCGCGCCGGCTTACTCCTTAATTGTGTAGATAATTGTACATAATGAGCAAAACAAACGTACTACAATGGTTAAATTGCAATGATTAAATTTTAATTATTTGCAATTCTCATTTCATTTTAAAGCAACTACATTGACTCGATATGAATATATGTGACCGTCCACCGAAAATAGCAGTAAATGCCAGCTCTTGTCATTTTCCCTTTTTTAATCATTTGCAAAGACCATGCTTTAAAGTTTAAAATGACATCTTAATGAACTTCACGTGATTTCCAGAAGTCAAGTTATGGTCCGTCAAAGGTTGTCAGGGAGTAAAACATATAACTGAGATATACGCGTTGAAAGATTCTAAAGAATATGCCAATTCATTTCACATTTCCTATCATTTTCTTGAAATGAAACGTTGCTGGTATTTTGTAATAAGCACTAGAATTGTGAATCTGTCAAAAAATCAATTTCGGCAAATTACGACCTTGACATGTATGTTCACCTGTAGCGCAAAATGAAGTTTCTGGCATTTACTGTACAATGATATTTAAGGAAGGTCATATCTCAGATGTATACTCGATCTCAAGTCTTATCATAACTAGACACCATGGACATAATAAAGTAAAATTATGGCATAGGCCTATCTCATTATTGAGGGTATCATTAATTCCCATTTTGACATATAAAATGAGATTTTGAAGTACCGAATAATGTTATGTAAAACTTAAAGAGTGTCCTACATGTACCTACCGTTTATACATACATGGGAGTTCACATTTCCATAAAAGCACAACTTATGGTTGCAAATAATACTTTCTTAATGGACGGTGTAAGACAATTGTATGTAAACATGAAAAATGTTTCTACTTATTAATTGAAAGTTATGAATTTGATTGTAGGTTATGAATAAAATGTAAAGTATCATTCTAAATGCTAATGTCCTAATATATAAAGTTCAATTATGTTTTAACAAACAAACTTTATAGTTTTTATTGTGTTAAATGGGCAGAAAATGTACCATTTACAAGTTAGCATTTCACGTATATTGAAACGAGTAAATAATGGTGGCTTAAAGACATATATCTTCTAAATATATATGTTCAAAGCAATACTATAAGATTTGCTTCAAAACAGATTTGAGTTAAAACAGTTTACCATGAACAATCATAACTAAGTGAGGGCAACCATATTTTTCCCTGAACTTGAACAATCATAACTAAGTGAGGGCAACCATATTTTTCCCTGAACTTGGTTTGTTATCAAGCAAATACTACATAATGTACTTTCCTGTGCATATTGAATTAAATTTGGGATTCCTAATTTAGTTAAAGAAATGCCTATAAAAGAAAAATGGTCAAAAAGTGTATTATAAATACCCCAAAACAAAATACTATATCTTGCATTAATGAACAATTATACCTCAACGTTAAAAATTGGTCTATTGCATATTAAGCCTTTACAGGTTAACATTATCTTATTGTAATGGTGTTTGGATTGACCAATATTAAATAAAAAACAGTTTGTAATTTGTTAAATTTTGTTGGGTTATAAAGTCATAAGCGATTGTTGCACATTCGTGATTATTTTGGAGAGGAGGATACGTAATACACTTACATATAAAACGATTCAAACCGGTGTAAAAGTAATGTTAGGACCCTAAACTAAAATGTCTTCTACAAGGGTCTCTTCTAAATGCAATGTTTTCTTCTTTTTAGTACTAAAGCCTACATAAATACACGTAATAGCTTATACTATGGAATAAAACAGTATTGTTTGAGATAAGTTTTCAGTAAATCGGTAAATAATTACAGCGGGTGCAATATTTTTCGAATAACGGGTACATATCTAACTCTTTATTCAATTACGCTTTGGAATCACTATCTAGATTTATAGGATTAGTGAGCAAATTTTCAACATAATAAAGCAATAAAGATGTTGATCCAAAAAGGATTAATAGTAAAAACAGCATAAAATGAAGGAATGTGACTATCTAAAAGCGTTTTCGAGTGTATTTAGTCAAACAATTCTTTTGCCACCGAAAAATGGATAAAAAGCACATGCATGCTTTTCTATACTAATACATGTGGAATTAAATTCGGGATTCATTTAATTCAACAAACTGCCATAACAGAAAAAGTAAGTATATTTAAACCAAATCATTTGGAGGGTATTAAAATCTAAAATATATCCAAAACAAACCCAATAAGCTAGAAAAATCCAAAGTCATGGGTGACAGGGGCGCTCCATTTATAACACTTTATAGTATTGCTTTAATCCTTTACTATATGATATTTTGAATTATTGTGAATAATACTTTACACTTATAATTATGAACAACCTGTTAATTGATTATATTTTCCTGTATATACTTTTTTTAATAAAAACAAATAGTTTTGATTAAAAGTTTAAAGTATTTTTTTGAGTTGTACTTCTTTTCAAATCGTATTTTATGCAAATACAAGAGAGATATATCCAACTAGACCTATAAATACAACATGTTCCAGAAAGGAAGTCATCAACATTTCAACACCATGTATTTCAAAAACTAAAAAACCTCAGGCAATATAAGTTGGTGACAATATGTATGATGTCTCCTTTTGATTTCTGATTTTTTTGACGTTAGCGTTTGAACCTTGGAAATGCAATAATTTACAGCAACAATTTTTGACGCGACACAAAAAATGGTTTTTGGGCCGCCATTTTGAAACGGTTCATCCGATTTTCAAATGTTTTTCTGTCCTTTGGTCCTTATTACATGCTGTTTCATTGACCAGACTTTCAACGAAAAATTCATACCGGAAGGATGTTTTTTTAAGGGGCTAGGACCCCCCCCCCCCTTTGGGCGCCAACGGGTGGGAAATACCTTGGTCACTTACGTGTTAATTCAACGGTAGCGTCCTGTCAGCGGTACCTTGACCAAATTATATGGATGAAGAAACAGGTGGATGAGGCACTGGGATGAGGAAGGAGTGGATGACCAAATCAAGTTTGAGGTCCATGTCTCAGGTGTATGAAATGCTATGCTAGATAATTTTTGGGAGAAGCTTAGTCTCGAAATTCAGGATGGCCGCAAAAACTGCCGCAAAATAAAACTACGTTCATTAAATTGAATTAAAGCAACTTGCTTCACAATAAATGCCTTAAGCATTCTTTTGCATGCATTTGATCAAGGAATCCACTCCAGGTAAATGTATTTCCACTGTCTGAAGCGACAGGAGTGTGTCTGACTCTTGACGATGGGTGAAGCCTTCCAGGTATTGTGCATTTAAAAAATGGGTCACTATGGTATGATCATTCAGTACAAAACCAGGATAAAAAAGTGTTCATATTGCTTTAATTTATCAGGAGGTCAGTCAGGTTAAAAACCTATCTAGAACATTACTTGTGGAGATCAAGTTGCCATTTGAACATATATTGTAAAATATGTCAACATTAACACAATTTGCATTTCTGTGTTACAATTATTGAATAATACTACAGTAACAGTAAGCAATTAAAATATGGGTAAATGAGTACACAATGGTTTAATCATTGAGTATGCCAAAATGGGTAGAACACCAGCAAAAGGGATCATAATTTTGACAAGCAAGTTTTAAAAGGGAGTCTATCTTGAGTTTGTGCTTCCTTTATTAACTACTAGAGTTCATATAATGTAAATCCTCCTCCCTTCAGGCAACTGTCTAAAGCCAAATCCGACATGCTTCCACGATGTCGAGCCGACCTCGTGGCAACGCTTCGGCATGAAAACATCGTCAAGACATCGCCATGACATCGCAAAGACATCGAGGAGAACATCTCCATGATGGTGTTTCTAATTCTGTTGGACGCAGTTGTTGAATTTGGCATACTCATTCATTTTTACTGGAGTGAAACTTACTATCCGATGTCTATGGAGTGATCCAATATTTCCAAAATATTTTATGTCTCCGCTTTGATTCATTAACACTTTCTTACAATAAAGTTGAAATACATATTTATGCACAATATAACAAAGAAACGGGGTGATTGAGCTTTAGCTTTAAAAAACAAATTTGTAGACTTTATCATTCACCTTCAATGCAATGTTTCACGCCAGGGAGTAACATGGAACAGCCTCAATTGACCAATTAGATGAAAGGATTCTAGTTTGTGACATCAGTGCGTCAAACAGATTATTGTTGCGCATTGATGAAGCTTTTAATTGATTGATTGATTGATTTTATTCGGTAAAAACAACATAATAAAATAAAATACAATATAAAACCACACATTTAAAACTAGAGAGTACAATACAATAGTTAATTTCAGACAGTTTAAAACAAAGACATGTTACGAGGATAGCCCATGAAAGTCGTAAAAACAACTTATTTCCAATGGGGTCCTTTAAAAATAATGAATTTGGATTGGATAAAGAATACAATATATACAAATTCAATATAAAACAGGGGATTGCACAAAAATTCAATTTAGCAGAAGTCAAGACTCAATTGCAAGGGCACTATTTGCCAAATGCACCTTAATTGCACGTTTAAATTGATCTGGCTGTTTGATTTTTTTCAGCTCATTTATGAATTGAATTCCAATCATGTATTTCACAGTCAAAACATGTAGAAACACCAGCTCCCTTCACTTTTGGGACGCGGAAATTGAATGAGCTGCTTCTGGTGTTGTATCTATGAACTGCGGACATTCTATCGAAATTATCATGTAAACATGAGGCACATGTATTATAAAAAATCTTGTGGGCATGACATAAGCGGAGAAATTTCACTCTATCTTCATCACTTAGATATCCAACATGAGAACGTTCTTTTTGACCAACATGTGAGCGGGGACCTTTTTTGTCATGAAGCGAACCATTTTGTTTTTGGTTGTTTGAAGTTTGTTTTTGAACTTAGAATTAAGAGCTGAAAACTAAGAACAGGAGGCATAATCAAACATGCATTGAATGAGTGCAGAACAAAGAAGTTTGCGACAATTGTGATTCAAGTATTTACCCTGCCTATAGAGAAACTTGAGCCTTGAATTAGCTTTACGGATGACGTATTTGGCAATTTCTTCACCGGACACATGTTGGTCAATTTCAATCCCAAGATATTTAACATATTTTTGAGCAGATATTGTGTGCCCAGCACATTGAACATTAAAATTGGAAACTCTCTTGAGTTTACCTCTGGAACCAAAGATAACACACTCGGTTTTCCACAAGTGCAGCCAAAGCTTATTATCGACCAGTCATTTGCTACATGAATCTAAAACGCAACAAAGTTTCTTCGCAACCACCTCCGGATCTTTATGGGAGTAAAGGATAGCGCTGTCATTAGCGTACAGAAGAAGCTTGCAATCAGAATCAATGCTAATTTCCATGTCATTATATAACATAAAAATAAAAGTGGACCTATCAGGCTGCCCTGGGGAACTCCACATGTGACGTTTAATGGCTCAGAAAGAGATTTCCCAATATGCACCATCTGAGTACGTTCAGATAAATATGATCGAAACCATTCAACTGACTCAAGCCCCATAGCTTTTTAATTTATCCAAGAGGATCTTATGGTTCACGGTGTCAAACGACTTTTATAGGTCAAGCATAATCATACCAGTGTATAAACCACGAGACGATTGACATTTGATAAAATCTATAAGGTGAATTATACATGAGTCAGTTGAAAATGATTGGCGAAAACCAGATTGATTATCATAAAGCAAGCTATTCATGATGAGGTGATTTTCAAGTTGAATGTAAATAGCCTTTTCAAGAACTTTTGACACAATATTTAAAATACTTACTGGCCTATAATTGCCCACTTCAGTTTGTTTATTTTTTTTCAAAAAGAGGTTTGGCCCTGGCCATCTTAAAATCAACAGGAACAGTACTGGTTGAGATGGAAAGATTAACAATATGGGCGATGGGTTTCTTCAGAATAGAAGCACCATCTTTTAAAAACCTTGCCGGAATGTTGTCAAGGCCAGTACTTTTGGAAGCATTCAGTTGGTAAACTTCCTTTTCAATGAATTCCTCAGTGACAGAACTCAACGATAGTTTAGTAGAATTATTAAGCTTGGAACCATAATAATCCTGAAAAATGGAAGACTTAACCGAAAACAGATCAGAACTTCTCGGCAATTTATCAACCAGGGGAGAGGCTATGCCAGTAAAGAACTCATTGAAATGATGAGCAATTTTGGAAGGGTCAAAACAAAGATTCCCATCAATTTCCAAAACTATATTGCCACTCTCCCTTTGTTTTTCACTGTAACCAAGATTTTTCAGATGTTTCCATAATTGTTTTTATTAGCTTCTAATTAATTCATTAAGTAAATACTCGGATTTTGCTTTTTTAATGTCTCTTTGAATTTTGTTCCTGAGCTTCTTATACTCAGCAAAAAGAGTCTTCTCACTGCGGTCTTTATTAAATTTAAACAAAAGATTGTCCCTTTCACGAATGTCACTTAAAATATCAGAGTTCATCCAAGGCTCAGTTCGCTGCTTGAGTCGTATTTCCTTAATTGGTGCGACCTTATCTAAAATTGTAATGAAGATTTTTTTAAGCTTCCAAGCTTCGTTGACGTTCTGAAGAGATGTGATTTCAGTCCAGTTCAAGTTGGATAGTTCTGAGACAAATGAAGCAGCATTATAATATTTGAGCGATCTGATTTTTATGACATTGTGTTTGTTAATTTGACCCCTGACAGTTTTCCGTGTACAATAAAGTAAGAAGTGGTCACTCAGACCAACTGGAATTACACCAGATTGGGAAATTTTACTTCCACAATTACAAAGAATATGGTCAATGATGGTGGCAGACTTATCCGTAATCCTAGTGAAAGTTTTAATCAGTTGGTTAAAGCTGAACAATTTCAAAGTATCCAAATACCTATTGAACAATGAATGGTTTGCTTTCTTGAAGCAAATGTTGCCCAGGATTATGGCTTCAACATCAGATCTTATTTTGCCAAGAACTTCTTCAAAATGATCACTCGTGATGCATTCTCGACGCATCGGCGATGCATTGCGAGTACTTTGTACCTTAGATAGGTATTACGAAGGATAAAATGCGTCTTGACAACTGCCCAAAATGTTAATGGTAACGTTGAGATTACTCATGATGCACTAAACGTATACGACGTTTGTCATGAACAAATTGTCAAGATGTTCTACCGGCCGCGACGACATCCCGCCGACGTTGCAGTGATGCTTTGATAAACCAGTTGCTATGTTCCCCTGAAACATTTCAGAGTGTGTTCAGTACAAAGGCTCCCCACCTCAATCAAATTATATCCAACATTCAAAAATTAACTTTTAAAGAAATTATTTTGACACAAATGTTTGCACTCAAAATGGATTAGAGTGGAATCAAAACAGCATTTAAGACACATTCAAACTAATAAATGGTGCTAAAGGGCTTTAAGGTAAAGGCAACCAATCTGGTCATTACATTTGGTATGACTTAGGTTCCTTTGAATGACATAATTTGATTACAAACATGTATGTTAAATCAAAATCATAAAACCCTCTTTTTTAATTATTTTAAAAACCAACACAGTTCTTTAATGTTGTTTTATTTGAGCTGTAAACAATTTAAGTGCATTTAGTGGCCAATAAGATATTTTTGTACTTTCTAGATTTTTAAAAAACATGTTGACAACCCAAGTTTTCGAAAAATGTTTCTGTTGTAATCCCTAAAGTTGTTAACCATCCATTTATGTTAAGTTTAATAATTTCGGTTGTAATGCTATATGCTTGAACCCATTTTGAGTGCAAAAATGTATACTGTTTTATATTTCACATTTTTACATGCATTTTGAAGGTCATTTTCGATTTGAAATAACTCAACGACACAGTTAGGGGAGAAACTTTTTAAATGTTGGCTCAAAAGCCACTATTACACATTTTAAGAGAAAAATCGTCTTTTTGTGGTTGTTTTTTATCAGTCCTAGATTATCATGTGATAATCCAAGATTTCTAACCGATAATCAAAGATTTTATTAGACATATTGGACATTGAGCGTTCCAAATCAGGATATTGAGTATATATCTATAATATTGTCAGTCCAAGGCGTCTTAACCAACCAAGTAATAATGCACTGCAAAAGGGCACATTTTGACCTTCAGGACCACCTGGTGATAAGGAAATGGTCTGACAATAAAAACCCCGTTTTCAAGACTTAAGATTTGGAAAAGTTGACAATTTCAAATGGATCACATTGAGTATGTCGAACCAGCATGATCAGATAAAATGCTTTATTCAATTTGTTTGTAATAGCTTTGTTTCATCAGTTCATCATTATATGTCATTATATGTGGCTCCATACTTCAAAAATCAAGATTGTTTTTAAACAGTCGTCTTTAGATGGGATTTATATTAACAACATTATGACATACATGATATCCTAATTTTAAAAACAACGACGAACGTTGAAATGTTTTCCTTGGGAAATGTCAGCTTTTAAGTTGTACGTCTTATAATATTGATAAGTGAAAAACAAAGATATTTCAATTAAAAATCGTAAAACAGAGGCGGCACCACATTGGAGAGGGAGGGGAGTGGTTTACATGATTAGTCTTGAAATGTCCAGTTCGTGTCTGGACCATTTCTTCAAATCAATTATTCAAATCGAATTACCGAGAGGATCGAGAAGATAAAACAAGTAGCTAAAGAAAATATTTTGAAGAACAAAACTGCGATCTTTACAGATTTAAAGAAAGACGACAGCGAACACACCAAGTACACCAAATAACATCTTAATACATACTTTTATCTTTGAAAACCGTAACATATTATTTCCAATTGATTGTCAGTGTTGGTATATAGTATCAAGATTGTCAAGACATTTGGAAAAAATACCAACGTAGCCAGGTCAACACTGTATTGCTGGCTGTTGTTGTCTGATGTTGATGGTAATATATCGAAGCGCCATCTCGTCATATAGCATTCTCTCATAATCATTTTAATACGGCGACCTTTCTAAACTCAAACTCACAAGTTCTGTCCCCGGGGTTTTGTCAATATATATTTAAGTACAGTTTCCCTTATATAATTTTCAATTTAAAATTTCTGAAAGAATAAGAACAACATCATTTGTTAGCAAATATTTTTGATTTCTTGTGTGATCTCAATCGTAAAAATCCAGCCTGGGTATTGGACTCGTGATCAGTTCAAGTATTTAAAACACTATGTCGAACGTTTGTGATTTTCAAGAGGGTTGCCGGCAGCCATTTTTGGTGTCTGGATATATGAAAATTATGTTGCTCTTCCATTATTTTTCGCCAACGGATATCGTTTCTGTAGTAATTTGTTCTACGTTGACCATATATAATAATGACCAAGTAATTATGGCATAAAATGACTGTCGAATCATGATTTTCAAAACCAAATTTCAATATTATATTATACAAAGAAACGAATTGCACTCTTAAATGAAAAAAAAAAAGAGTGTGAACAGGCACTCTTTCTTGGAGTTTTTTTTTCACTCAAAAAGAGTGACATTTCACTCTTTGTAAGAGTGAACTCTGTCGAAGATTGGTCAGTGACACCACTCATTTTAAAAGAGTGGTGCAAGTGACTATAAAAGAGTGGCAATTTCCAGTCCCTTAAAGAGTGAATTATAACTCTAAAAAAGTGACATTTCACTCTTTTCGAGTGAAACCCCGTTCGATTTAACCAGAAAGGAGTGAAATGGTACTCCTTTAGAGTGAAAAAGCACTCCAAGAAAGAGTGACTGATCACTCTTTTCATTTTAGTATGTGGGAAAAATTAATGTGTCACCAAAAGATACTTACCTATTCACCACTAAAGATATTAAGCATGGTAAGTAAACGAACGTTCAAATTATTCGCTTTGTTGATCTAACATACACTTTAAACTATAATTACTTACACGCTGTCCAAATACAAACTATAGTACTTTATTTAAGATCGGGCTTTTTGAATTATCTATGTAGGCGATTTTATTGCTCACACGAGTTTGTTAAATGTTTCTTTGTTTCGTGTAATTTCTAGCGTTTTTCATTTACAACAATAGACGCAACACGTTAAATTCTTGTCAATCGTTCGCCTATGAAGAGAGGAAGAAAATACCTTCATGAAATATATCAATATTATTTAGCCAGAAGTGATTTTTTGACGACACATAATATCCCAAAGCATGATACACACAATCAAACACACAAAACATTAAAAACTATTAATAATAAGTAACAAGAAGGTGTCATCGTTCAAATAGATTATGTGGATATGAAGGCAAGTACGTATGACATAGCGTTGAATTACCAGCTCGTGCATACACAATGATAACAGATTTCCCAATGATTATATAAGCAACTGACGTTGTTTGTTACAGGACATCCAAAGATCAATCAGGGTCAAGATTTTTTTTTAAATTTTAGTATCGTTTTTTATGCTACATGAGGTTTTTTTTTGTCTCATTTGCTAAGTAGGCCTACACTATTTTTATATAAAACCAATTTCAAATCCTGATTCAATAATGTGGGTTTTTTTTTTCGTCATCTAAACTATTGATCTTGATCAATCCAATCTTATAGCTCAATTTGCATGTAGATATTGCATTCAAATCTCATGTCAAAATACATACCGCGATCCACATACATCTTGAACTTTAATATCCTGCTTGAATCAATGTACTTATCTCAACATGACCTTGTAGTGACCTTCAGTAACTTAAAGATCTTATCCCTAAATCACATATATACACAGAGGAGGGTGGTCGTGGCAACTGTTACTTGTTGCCGGACGGTATACGCCCGGGGGTATACGGTATCGTAGCCGATCCCCAGTGACGTCATATCGCGTGAAGCCGTTGGGATTCATGGAAAAATACTTCTTCCGGGATGATCACTAAATTTATTTTCGTAATCGGTAAAAAATATGATAACATATATAAAAAGTGGGGTTCACGCGTGAACCCCAGCGGATTTGGAATGATATAATTATGTTGATTACTATAAGAACACTTTTGTATTTTTTTGAGGAAAGGTAAAAATATGATCTTTGGAATTTTTTCCTTCAAAACGTGAGTCACGTGACCCAATAGAAATACACGTAAATCGTACCCTAAATTTGCGTTTTAGAAATCCCTCGTCCCTAAATCTAGTGGATGCTATTTATCGTGTCCGCCACCGCCTGTATATACATGTACAATTGTACATGAACTAAAGTACATGTATTTGCCTTTAACTACTACCTTAACTGACCCATGATTAATTGCTTAATCGACCACTTTAGGGAAGAGACATTTGTACTTGGTCAATTGGACATATGAATCACTTGAGAATGTGTTTTGTTTGTGTGATGCTTCTTGTCAACAATTACAATTTAGATAGGAGTGGTAAGTGTTAAGTCAAAAGTACGAGAATAACTGCCGATTATTTTAGACATATTAACTACACTCTTTAGCAAGTTTAAAGTAAGATCAGGATTTACAATAACAGGTCTTTTTTTATTTGTTGTTTTGTTTTGTTTTTTTTTTGCTCTGTTTTTATATTTACTTATTTATTTTCGCCATTCATGATCTAAATACACATTTAATATTCAATCAAAAGAAAGAAAAACATATCCTTCTTTTCCAACTGAGCAGCATAACACGAATAAACATATCAAACACTATTTAAACAGAATACCCTGCTTAATAAAATGATATTCAGCATCTATAAAACTCAGAAATCTTTAATAACATGTCTTTAATAGGTGTTTTTCAATTTAAAATTTAAAATAATACGCATTGCGGTGTTCTCACCACAGTTGCTCTAGACAAATATGCCATAGTCGAGCTGATGTGAAACAAACATTGATACTCACTGTAATAAGTGACTTTTGTGGCACAATAAGTTTGATTCGTTTCATTAGTCCAAGACTATTCCACATTTGCCTGTAGATTTTATTACATGATCATCCCATCTATATAAGTTCCTTTACCTGATGTTTAAAGCTTACCAAAAGCTGTGTTTTTCTAAATTATTTTATGGTAAGGAAATGTTGAATCATCTTGACTGAATGTTAAGCATAATTAAAAGATGATTTAGAGCGACATTATGGGCGATTTGTTGAGATAAGTTGCTACGGTTACTGGCTGTTTGAAAACAAAGAAGATGTGACAAGAAAATAGTATAATCCGACAGCCGGATGTCAAGATATTTTCAATTTGCCATAAAAGAGAATGAGATACATATCTTGTAATAGCTTACAAATACAAATACGTTGAGTAAATATCTACTCAAAGCCCATGTCAGTTTTAATCAAGGATGTCTTCTAAAGAAGGTTTAATCGTATATAGTAGCATATAGTATTGTGTATATTTGTGCTTACATTTTAGTCCTTTATGACCATATTTAAACATGACTAATTAATCGCGCCATTTAGTGATTGTTAAATTATGCTTTTGGAAACCAAAATTCCTATTTCATTATCATTTTTATATTAAGAAACGAATGGACGAATCCGTCTCCCATTACGCAAACACCGCTAAAAACAATCAATGAAG
>JXSR01S032868.1:0-15150 GCA_000969725.1 Ophiothrix spiculata | reverse complement strand
TCTCTGAACAACGTTTTTTGCAACAATAAGCCTACCAAATGAACTTCACTAATAACTTCAATTTGTTAATTCAACTGACTATGATTACCCTGGGTTGACTAATGAACTTTATTAACAACCTCAGGTTTTCAATCATGCAAGTATAGATCACCCAGGGTGAATATTGTACAAACTGCTATAAAACAACTGAGAACATTATTATTTACCTGATTTGCACTACTAGTAATAAGTATGTGCCACATATAGGAACCTAAGTGGGAGACAACCCAGGGTTAGGCAACCCGGGGTTGCCTAACCCTGGGTTGACTATCATGTGGGTATTTCCACCGCTGCATATATATGTTCTACGTATGGAGTCTAAGCACTAAGTGGAAGACAACCCAGGGTTAGTTAACCCGGGGTTGCCTAACTCTGGGTTGACTATCATGTGGGTATTTCCACCGCTGCATATATATATATATATGTCATTTTAAAGTCAATAATGTTCATCATGTTTATAATTTGTATTTTAAATATTGTAAAGTGCTTCGATCCCCGGGAGAGGCGCTATATAAAATGCCCGTTTATGGTTTATTATTATTAACTAGCATTATGTGACTTTAAGTACTTCTTATTCTACACTCTTTAATTATTTCCAATGTTCATTAAACACATAAAATATACAGAAAAAAACAAACAAATCGAAAGCAAATCACAAAAGTGTCAAAAAGGTTTCATCGATAAAATAAATTTTGTGGAGGTTTTGCAAAAGCAAGTACTAAACGTAACGTTGGCTTACCATTTCCTGTGTACACAATGTGCTTGAGTATTGCTCTTATTGATGCCAAAAAAAATAAATTTCCGATTCTAGTTGAATTATGTTTTCCTTTTCGCCATATAAAAAGAGTCCTATGATATTTGCATATATATAATTTTGAAACCTCATCAAATGTCAAAATAAACCACTGCAACTTTGCATCTTGAACTAATAAAACCCATTGACGTACTCCAGTAACTTGTATTCATTATCCTTGAATCAAACAACCTTCACTAACCTAACCACAATGATACGTTCAATAAACCACTTAATATACAGGGAAGGGATATTTGGATTTGCTCGATTAGGTCTATTCACTTCGAAATGTATTTTCAAAGACGTCTTATGTTAACAGTTGCAGTTTGGATAAGTGCAATAATTCACCAACGCGCTACAGCGCCGTGTAAGAATAACTGTCAATTATTTTACACATATTATTTAGCCTCTCCGTCGCTTGATGTAAAATCAGATGAGACTGACAAAAGGCTTTTAATCTTAACGTTGCATTTTGCACCATAATTTTAAAATTAATATTCATTTGGAACATATCATTCTTCACAAATTGAGTAGCATAAAACATTTAAAAAAATGTTTCACTGAGTTATGTTTACTCCTACCATAAAATTTAAAGCTACGTTTGTATGTTTCTTCGCAAATTTGCAAAATGTACGAAGAAAAGAAGAAATGATTTAGCAGGATAACAATCTTGTTGAAATACAAAATGCAACATTTGATTTTCTCAATGTTTCTACGTTTTAGATTAATCGGATTTGTTTAGATGAATTGGTATGTTGAAAGTAAAGGAGAAGCGACAAAAGAATGGAACAATCCGACAATCATAACTTAAAACATTTTCGATTTGCCAAGAAAGATAAGAGGATGCATACGTTGAGCATGTTGACCAAATGTTAGACCCAAAGCACATGCATGTTAATAAGAATGTCTCCTAAAGAATGTTAAGCGTACCTTAATTTGACATTTACAACGTTTCTCACTTTTAAGCTTAAAGATCACAACAATAAGCATCAAAAATTACATTTTGAGAGCATTTATAAGATGTTATAAAAAGGCTATAAAATTGCCCGAGTTTCATGTTTTAATTGCAAAGGTCCTACGCTCTTTAGGTATTCTCATTTTGTTCGCACATTGCATTACAATGATGAGTAAATCCCTTATCTGTTGGAGTCTGAACGAATGATATAATAAGCCACTCACACGTGAGCACGCACAACAAACAGGGAATAATCTGACAGTTTTTAGTTTTTATAATTTGCAAAGATCATTATCACAGTTCAAAATAACACGTCGATGAATATCACATGTATGTACGCCTATAAGAACTCCTATATATATTTTAAATGAATTTTGACTTAACAACACGATCGCGGTGCACGGTCAGCTATGTATTATTTGAGTGCGATACGTATTACTAGAATATAGTTGAAGAGAGCAACAAATGCACCTTTATACCAACATCGATGATTACTATCGTCGTCTTGTAATGGTGTCAAAGGCCCGTGGATTCTGACTTGTAATGGAAAACTATTTGTAGGTTTCGCCATGTACCGCAAAGCCTAGATATTTATTATAAAACAGATTAAATCCAACATTCAGTATGCAAATGAAAGTGTTTAATGTAAGATTTTATTACCTGTAACTCTGTATGACTTTGGCATGTGATCACCTCGAGCATACCTCGAGTCAGCCTTCCGTACATGGTCTATTGTTCACTTGGATAGTTTGACTTAATGATTATAGTACCAAAGGTTGTCTTAACTAAGTTCCCTTATCCTTCGCTGCAGGAGCTTAAGACGTGTTATAAAGACAGGCTTTAAGAAACCACTTTATGCAAATCTGAAGTGCTTTTCGCCCGAGTCAGGATCTGTAACTTGGTATGAGCAAAGCCATTTGATCACTTCGAGCAACCAAATCTCACGTGTGTGACACATGGTTAGTGACAAGTGTTTGGGTAAATTGCAAGTGTTAAGGAAGAAGCATCATGCAAAATAAATTTCCAAATGATTTGTACAAATTGCGGCTCTAATCGAGCAATAAATGTCTTTTCTTCTGCACTTTCAAGGGGTTTTATTGAGCGTGTCAATCGTGATTCGATTAGGTAATAACTGATGAACTTGTTGTTATTACAAGTTCACAAGGTCGTGTTTAAAATTGGCTAGTATAAAACAGTATAGTACTTCACTGTTAAAGATACATTGCTCCTTGTTTATATATGATAATGTTTAGCAATATAATGCAGCTATATCGTGTATTTGTTTAATATAAGTGAAAATCATTAGATTATATGATAAGTTTAGCTCTATCTTCTAAACATTTATAGAGTTTAAAGGCATATTTAAATTTTAAGATTGTCTTAATCATCAAGCTTATAATAAAGACGTTGTTAACATCGAAATATAAGAACTTCTAGTAACTAAATATAGGTTTATACTGTATAGACTTTTTAGTGAAGCTATATCCTTTTTTCATGTCATTCACAGTGTGCATGGTGTGTATGCAAGTGATTGTAAGTCAACGCTATGTCTTACTCTTTCCAAAATTCACGTTTTGGTAATTAATTTTGAATGAGGTAAGTCAACGCTATGTCTTACCCTTTCCAAAATTCAAGTTTTGGTAATAAATTTTGAATGATGGTTTTTTTGTTATCATAATTATTATAATCATTATTATTTTGTTTGAGTGTTTGTTTGTTTGTTTGTTTAATTGTTTATTTTTGTCCAGCAACATATGATCAGAAGATTTGCTCGTTGTGATAGCTTGGCTTATTCATATCAAAAATTGGTCGGTTTTTTATACTTCAGATTTAAAACTGAATAAATTATTTTAGGTTAAACATATCCTCGCACGTCTATAACGTCATCCATTTTTATAAACAGGAGCAAGTTGACAATTAAATGATTTCCAGTAGAATTGATAGAAGATGACAATTTTAACCGTTTAAAATCGGACCCTGCTCTTATGAGGTGTAGTCACATCTGATGTAAATTTAACCGCTGAGTTTAATTTGTGTGAAGTAACCGATGGCTTTACTTGAGTGGCTTGTACTTATCTAAACTGCAACAACTATTATCATGAAGCAGAAATAATGAAAATGCAGGGATATATCCAAACGTTTGACAAAATTCAGTAATTATCACATGTTAGTTGGTGCTAACATTTTCAGCAACTCATCGTATCTTCTTAGACGGGAGCGCGCCGTTGTTGATTCGTGATGAATCCACAGTTGATATTCAAATAAGCAAGTCATGCACGGCACAACGCACACGGGGGTGCGTTTACGCAGTTCACGCAAGTCGGCGTATTTTTATCACGTTTGGGTGGCTAAAGCCACCCTCGCGCGATATAAATACGTGGACGCATGGATGCGTCGTTGTTGATTGGCGATGAACAACTCTGTAGCGTGTTTGAATACCTAAATATACCATTGCTAAGTGTCTACTGATATACAATTACTACAAAAGATTTGTAAAAAAACCGCTACAATTAACGCTGTGTTAAATACTTGCTTCTTCTTCTTCTTCTTCTTCTTCTTCTTCTTCTTCTTCTCCTTCTCCTCCTCCTCCTTCTTCTTCTTCTTTTTATTTCTTCTTCTTCTTCTTCCTTTTTTCTTCTTCTTCTTCTTCTTTTTTCTACTTCTTCTTCTTTTTTTTTCTACTTCTTCTTCCTTTTTTTTTCTTCTTCTTTCTCTTCTTCTTCGAATATTTTAATGTACATGATCATGAGGGCTCTCAGCTGCCAAAGCCATCTATGTGTCCCCATTTTTAATCTACTTTGGGCACGCTCTAGGCATAGATATGATTTAGGCCTATGCCTAGTCGAGAATTTACACAGCCCATTACCACCAAACACCTAAAATCACTAGGCAGTCTACAGCACTTAGCTAAGAATCTGAGATATATGAAATATTATGTTGACCTACTACTACAATGTAGTACACAACTATACATATATACCAATATAAATTCACATTTTAGTTTCCAACACTAACAGAAGTCACTTGAGGGCCAACAGGCCCGGGTAGAAAATGTTGGTAGGGGTTTTATGTTTACAACTTCCCAGCACTTGAAAATTAAAATTTTATAATATTTCGAACAGTCTGATTTAACTAAGTGCGTAAAACTTTTAGCATGGACTTTGATTTCTCAGCCTTGAACAAGACTACACGAAACATAAAGTGATACGAGATATAATCAAATTTGTAACTTAAATTTGTTTACTTACTGCAAATTTTAAAACATATATATAATAATTTCAAGTATTATGAAAAATGAACAATTTGAAGACTTGTGGCAGTCTTTACAGTTCACCAGATTGATGATTAAGAATAACTAAACTACTTATGATTGTCAGTCAGTACCACCAACAGATTTGCTCCAAGTGATCAAATGGCGTACTCATACAGGGTAACAGGTGTTTACTCGGGCAATTAAGCATATACTACATTGACATAACGCTTCACTGTTAAATCCTTTGTAAGCTCCAGTATCCACTCGGGTATAGGGAGAAAAGTTATCAGAAACTGGTATGAATTTATGTAATAATAGACACGTTTCTCTAGGATATTCATCACCTGCACCCATTAGTCGCATCAAGGGTCTCATTTCTGATCTGTATTATCACAGTGATAGCTGCTTTCAAAACAATGATGGAGAGACATTTATGTATTATGGCATTCTTAAGAGTTTTTAGTTTGTTTTCTCATTTTGTTATTTGCAGTCATAATCTTTGAATTAAACAGTGCATAATAGGCCTAAATTAAAAAGTACCTTGTATAAATAATATATGACTGACTGATAATTTATTACAACGGTACGATATATAAAGATGAATGTAAGGTTTACATTTTAAAAGTGTTCTTCAATTAATTTATTGTACGTTGATATTACCCTACATTAATTATGGCATACTCATATGGGGAAACACATGCAAATTGTATATTGATAAACTAGTCAAACTTCAAAAATGGGCAATCAGGACTGTCTCTAAAAGTCACTACAGAAGTCATACCGGTCCATTATTTGCCAATAGTAATTTTCTTACAATAAGTAACATGTATACATTAAAACTGGGATTGTTTATGTACAAATATTCTATTAACGATCTCCCGGTAGCTTTTAAGAACTATTTTACAAAACGATCAGATATCCATGACTATCCAAGAAGACATGTCAATGACCTTCATTTAACAAAAAACAAAAAATATTTCTCTGACCAAGGAATTCGTTCTCGCGGCCCAATTCTTTGGAACTCGTTCCCCAAATCATTAAAAGAAACAAAAACTGTTAAACACATTCGCAATACACTAAAACAGTCCCTCATTAAAAGTACGAATAAATTTTCACTATTGAAATCTACTAGTAATATATCTTGCTCCTCTCGTTTTTCGATTATTGAGCCCGTCCATGTCCCGTCCGCGTCTTTGTCATGTCTTGTTTGGTAAGGTAACAATGGTGTTTTTTATGTTACTTATTTATTTCATTAGGGGTACACTACTTTACAGGCCTTTTTGGCCTCCCAGTCTATTCCTCCATATGTCTTCTTTTATTGTGTTTGTATTTTACTGTATTCCTGTAATTTTTTAAATGGAAATAAAGCTTGAATTGAATTAATGTCAGTTCAACTAATGCATAAACAGAATTACATATTTCACTAAAAAGACATTCAGAATATGAACTTTACATGTTGTTGTAGTTATAGATCATTATAATAAATTCAGACATAAAATCTATATGGCCTTTCACCGTTATCGTTTGAAAACGCTGTCATTTTAAGCGTTTAGAAACTGTTTTATCTATCAAACTCATAAAAGTACCTATACTAAAAGTAAGGTAAATTAACATTTTCAGTCTTTGACAGTGCACTGAGTTGATGGTTAAGAATAACAAAAGTAGCATCAACAGATTTGCTCCAAGTGATCAAATGGCGTACTCATACAGGGTTACAGGTGTTTACTCGGGCAATAAAGCATATACTACATTGACATAACGCTTCACTGTTAAATCCTTTGTAAGCTCCAGTATCCACTCGGGTATAGGGAGAAAAGTTGTCAGAAACTGGTATGAATTCATGTAATAATAGACACGTTTCTCTTGGATATTCATCACCTGCATCCATTAGTCGCATCAAGGGTTTCATTTCTGATCAGTATTATCACGGTAATAGCTGCTTCCAGAAACAACGATGAACCGATAATAATGTATGATAAGTGTTGTTTAGCAATATAAATATTGCTATCTGTCATATGACTTTGTAAGAACTAAAAAGCGATACAAGGTTTGGTTTAATATGGCTCTCTTTGATCATTTTTCTCAAAAGTAAACGAAACAAATGTGTTAAAATGACGAAAAAAATAAGTTGACCACAGTTCTCAGCTCAAATCGACAAATTAACATGAAATAAAATCATTAAAGAAAATATCCCCTTAATACCTTGTAAAACTGCTTTTTTTAATTGGCAATTATTACAATTGAAAATATTGAACCTTTGTGGTTGAGCAGATTGATTATGTGATTTTGTTTAAAGAAGCACTACCGAGTATACAATCGTGCTGCTAGTAGTTTTCAATTGTATTAATCATATATAACAATGATACATTATTAGATAACATATAGCTGATTAAAGTTGAAACATAAACCCTCATTTTTCATTCGTTCGCAATCTATGCAATTAGTAATGATTTATTACCTTTGAATCAGTTTTTAAAGTTACCCTAAAAAGGATAATTAAAAGAGTTCATTGAATCGAAACGAATTTGAATATTAAATTATAATATGTTTATGTTCATAACTCTCATCAGAAAAGATTTGAGGCACTGTCATCTTCTCAGACTGGTAATATATTAAATAACATCCGGGAGCCATTTGTATCTGCAGCTTTCCCGAGACATCATTTGGTGGCTCGGGTTGGATATTAAATCCAATTCTTTCCATATTCAAACAAGAGCCGTTTGCAAAAATTAAAGATCAATATCATAATCACCTCATGGGTAACTGCATTACGTTGATCTGTTATTTCTTCTCAGAGCAGACAAATAGCTCTTGTTGCCCTTAGCAACGCTTGGCGCGGTAAATTTTAGCACCTCGTTGAGTAAAAGACTTGATAACTTACACGCTTAACAGTAATCTGTTTCACTCGCGGCCAATCAGTTTGATTACCTGCAAATGAGCATTATCCAAGCCAATCTAGCTCTTCTTGGCGCGGTATTCATCTTTTAGCTCTTCATTTCATCTTTACCGGGTACATTTGCTTGATGCATTGATTTATTCCCGCCATTTCAGCATTGCTACTAGAGGAAAATGGAACACGTTTTTACTCCAACTAATGTGTTAACATCGTTGTTATTTTAAATGTGTCAAGACGGAGTTATATGTTATTGACTTTGATTCAAGTCACATGCAGAGACGCTACTTAAAATTTCCATTTTCAATCTTACAAGTGTTATTTTGTCCTCTGAGTGTAATAATTGACATATTTCTGATGCATGTCTTTTGCCGCCTTCCTGTGGACTCTCTATTCAGTCGTCATTTATGAATTTGGATATCATCGTTGTAAAATGGATATCGACAGAGTGAAACATATAGTTGCTATCTTTTCTGACACTTTTAAAATGTATCTACATCTAATGGTTTTGATTACACAGCTTGCTAATGTATTTTCGGAACCGTTTATTGTCGCCAAGGCGCCTGTTAACCCAGTGCAAGAAAATGGTGTGTTTTCATTACATTGTGAAGTAAGGAACCTCGAAAAGAATCAGGAAGTTACAATTTATCGAAATATCAGCGGGGAAATTGGACGACTGTCTGTGGATAAAGATGTCCCTCAAAGCGTCGACGAACGTGTGTTCTTATCATTTAAACAAGTAAAAGAAGGTAATTATGCCATTTATTTTCTAACCATAACGCAAGTTATGAAGAAAGACGAGGGACGATACTTTTGTAGGATAAGTGATAAAGCTTTGGGGACTCCTCTTGCTGTTGCACACTTGGACCTCAAAGTCATGTTTTTCCCTTCAGACTCAGACCCTGTGTGTTCGAACACATATCCTTTACACGTACGCGAAGGAGACATCATCAAATTAAATTGTTCGTCCGAAATGGCCTTTCCTTTAGTCACACTTGAGTGGAGTCACGGAGACACAACGTTACCTTCCTCTGCAGTCAACACATATAATGGACGAGTGTATGCGATTACGAACATCAAGGTAAATCAAAATCATGACAAGGCTATATTTATTTGCAGCGTTTCAAGTTCGGCATTTCCAGATCGTGATAAACAAACGTGTCACGTAGGACCACTACAAGTAGATTATGACCAGAGTAGCACGGACTTAATTACAGTACCATCACATTCGGTAAGAACTGTCGAACACAGTAAACCTGTTATTAAAGACACACCAGGATCAGATATTAATAGAGACACAACTTGCAAACAATTCTGCCAAAGAGGAAAACAATCTCAAACGTTCATTTGGATTGTGTCAACATGTATAGCAGCGTTCCTCGCGGTTGGATTTCTAATTTTCGGGATGTGTGTATGTTTTAAGTATTGCAGTCTACCTACACAGGAAGATATAGAGTTCCGTACTGTAAGGCAATCATCTGATTGCAAACTTTACGCGGAATTGGAATGTCGGCAAACGGATAGGCAGGTGTATATGAGGACAAGTAAACAAGACGAGTATTGATGAAGTTTATATTATTGCAATGTGAAATTTAAATGCTAAGAAAGGATTTCTTCGACTGAAATTCACTATACAGTATTGAAAATCAAAAAATCATACAACAGTTGCAAATTGTTATCATGATTTTAAAGATTGATATTAATACTGTGCTGACAGATTGCGCTGTTGACAAAGCAACATAGATTCCGTAAAGGATGCATGACCCGGGTGCATGACGTCATTATTAAAAATAAAACAATCACAGACATCAACATTTTTCGGAGTCTTGAGGCTGGATCAAAAGGTTCGTAACACTCCAATCTTGGAGTAAAAACAAATGGAACCATTTTGGCTT
The DNA here is from genome assembly GCA_000969725.1 of Ophiothrix spiculata. Classification (NCBI taxonomy): domain Eukaryota; kingdom Metazoa; phylum Echinodermata; class Ophiuroidea; order Amphilepidida; family Ophiotrichidae; genus Ophiothrix; species Ophiothrix spiculata. The sequence continues at coordinate 5,322 of JXSR01S032868.1, read as the reverse complement.
GAATTCTGAACCACAGAATAATTAAAGTAAATTATTGCCGAAGACAAGGAGACTTGATATGACAGGATCCCGGTTTAGTAGGAATATAATTCTTGTTGACCTGGTTGGACATTAAATTATACTCTCAACTAACAGCTCTCATGCAGCATTAATTTCAGGGTTCATTCCGTTATGATCTTTGTTGGAAGGCGGGTATTATAGATTCCAGGAGGACTTTTACACCGGCTTACCATGCTTACGGCAAGCTAAACTTATGATTTACGGCAGGCTTAAGGAATATATGCTTTAATTTAAATGTTTTATGATTAGTTTAATTTGTCATCAAAATTATGATTATACAGAAACACTCGATCTTTCGGTTTTATATTTTTATTGAATCTCGTTGATTAAACACTTCCTCTGCAGATATCATAGTGAGCGATGATTTGTGGTGAAACTAATAAGTACCTTAACGCAGTATGCATGAGACAAGACACTGTTCATCGTGCGCCGAGAATTGAAAAAAGTATCTGTTGAAAACATTGAAAAATTAATTTAATTCTATAAGATTCCAGAAAGATTTTTGTTGCTGATCATGTTGATAGGCATTTAAACTCGCTACAAAGTTGCTTATTAAAAGTCAACAACGCTGCATCCGATGCATGGCCGAAAGTGCTAAACCCAGTTGTTAAAGGCGCGTTTACACTGTGACGACAGTTTTTAATTTTCCGCCCATTATCGTTCGTTAAAATTAGTTAACGCTCACATATGTCGCTAACCACGCACACTATCATTATTATCAGTCGTTTCGTTTACAACGTTTTAGTTGCAAGTCCGTTACCCTTCGTCGTTACCCTACGTCACAGTGTAAACGCACCTTAAAGAATCATTAGTGTAAGATAACAATAGACACACATGAAAATAATTCTGCCGAAGATAAAAACATCCTCAAACGTTCATTTGGATTGTGCCAACATGGACAGTAACGTTCGTTGCGGTTGGGTTTCTAATTTTTCAGGATATATGTATGTTTAAAGTATTGCAGTCTGCCTACATCTATACAGCAGGACACAGAGTTCTATACAGAAAGGCAATACACTTTACTCGGAATTAGCATACCGGAAAACGGCGGTGTATATGAGGACAAGAAAACAAGACGAGTGTTGATAATTGTATGTATGTCTTTAAATACAACTAAGTTGTGTATTAAAATTCACTAAAGAATTTGCAAAATCAGATAATGTCTTATCTTTTTTGGTATCATGTTGTTCGTGTCACTTGTGTTATTTCACGTGGAAAAATAGTACATTGAATAACCTTAAATTACTTTGCGACTGGGGGTTCACGCGTGTACCGCAGGGGATTTAGAATAACATAATAAAGGATTAATTTTCTTATTAATTGAATAAAGGTAAAAATGTCCTTTTTCATTCTAAATATTAATCAATAAAATTAACCAATAAAAAGTTGTACCAAAAATATCCTAAATTTGCATTTTAGAAATCTTTCGTCTCTAAATCTAGAAGCTTTTAGTAAATCGTGTCCTACACCACCTGGAGAAAAATTACTACGCTGACATATGGCGCTGTTGAAGTTAAACTGAATGCGCTGTGCACACTTGCATAGGGTATAGAACTAATGATAACATACAATAAACAAGGCACAAGCAATGTGGCTCGCGCAATGAGATTGTAAGAGGTGTTACTAATTAGGAAATGATGTTGCAATGGCTTTTATATTAAAACTGTTGATACAGTTGTATTTTAGCCTTTTTTATACTACACGCCGGGGAAGTAGTGATGTCATAATTTATCTAAATCACCCAACACGTGCGTTTTGGTTCCAAACAAATGGGGTGGACAATTTTCACACACGTTAAGTCTATGGGAAAATAGTCAGACTCCTATTTGATACCATAACATTCGTCTAAAACACAAATGAGGGAAAACATGCCGACCTGTTATACTGAAAGTTGTGATGACGAGCCAGGACGGGGCCCTGCTGTTTTTTTCGTTTTCCAACCGAGAAAAATCAGTCTGATTTGTATGTTTACGTGCGCCTGTTCTGTTAATACGTATTAATATCATTTGTTTGGAACCAGATCGCACGTGTTGGGCTAATTATCATAAATGTGACATAACTACTTCCCCGGTTTATGCGCACCGTCTCGTACACGTACATTCATTGTAATGTATGCAGAGTTTCTCCCCTCCAGGGTTATAGCTCAGTGGGGTAGGTAAGGGATCGCATTTTCAAGATTACGCATGTGCAATGTCAGCGTAGAAAATGAAACCACTTTTTGAAGACAGAACTCAAATTTTATATTTTCTTTATTACAGGTTGTCATACTTTGAATATTTAGTCGGTAGAAAACGATATTTTCATGCTTTCTTTCAAATCCGAAATTTCCCCATTGACATCTCAGAAGTAAATACTATATAGATCGCGCGCCTGCGCCCGAGCAACAAGAAAACACTCACCTGTGACATAGCTTTGCGAAACAAAAATAGATTAGAATTTGACTTACTTGCTCTGTAAACCTTTATAAAAGTTTTAAATGTCAGATTTGTGTCGGGGGTTTTGCTAATAAATAAAGAAATCGACAATTCTAACATGTCCTGTAAGTTTCAAGTCCATATCATGTCGATATTTTTTTTTTCAAAATGCCGATATATCGTCCCGGCGTTTGCACATTTCTTCTAATTTTTCCCGGCAACAAATCCATTATTGTACTCCCAAAATAAATTCTTTTCCCAAACTTTCCCCATTGAATGGCAATACTCCATTCATTTTTTCAAGAACGGAGCGATTCTGCTAATATTATATAGGATAATACCCCTGGAATAAATCGAGTACAATTCTAGTACACATTCCTGAGGTGCAAATTTGGAACACAGATATGAGTACAATTTAAGTACAATTCGAGTACAATTCGAGTACACCAATTTATACTCGATTTTGTTTTCGAAATTTGCATCTCAGGAATGTGTACTAGAATTGTACTCGATTTTTTCAGGGACTGCACCTTGATGAGTTTTACATGATTGAGAGTTCTTACAATCTGTAATACATAGAGATGGCGCTATTGACCGACGTTAACAATCATGGACCAAACTGATAACAAACTCATTGCACATGAGCGAGATCAATATCGAGTCATTTGCCTTTCGGAGTTGGTAGGACGAAGTAGCATTTTTAACCCGGAAAATATAATCAAAGTTGGATAAAAGCAAGTAAGCAGTTGCAAGCATGGATGCTTTTGCACTACCCATACACAAGTTTGAATTTGAAGTTTAAAATGCAGCAATACGTTTAAGGAAAACTCGCTTAATGTTCGTTATTATTTAATGCTATCGTATTAAATATATAGAATTATCCATTTGGTTTGTCTTACCTGTGTTATTTGACTGACTTTGAATTGCTATTGTCAATCTTTGAATGATATATTGAATATTTTATTGCCAAACTGAGAAAATGTTTTCGATTTATTTCGGTGACATTATTGTCCGCATATCGGTAATGCAGATTCGTTATTCACGTTTGTTCTCATGCAATTCGAACAATAAAAATAGTTTGGATTCGTATTGCTTGAATGTGATGAAACCAGAAACCGTTAGTTTATTCTTTTGATACTATAGGGGAAGGTTGGGTTGAGTTGGCCCCCTTTTGTTTGAACGCCCCGGTATTGGAGAGTTTAAGGTCCAGAAGATTTTCCTGTTACCACAAGATAGATATGTACTCAAGCTATGTTTTATGTAAATACTAAGACTCTGCGGCTTATCGTATTTAAATAATTAAAAACATAACAAGGCGTCAAAAGGGCCAACTCGCCCCGCTATGTGGGGTGAGTTGGCCCCATTTACAAAAAAAGAGTCGTACTCATTTTACCGTGACACATTTCATACATTATGTAATTGTAAGTGAATCATGGATATGTTCTGCATACAAAAATGTCCTTTTGAGATGAAATGCCATTATAAATTAATAAAATATCGATCTTTTATAAAGATACGTTGTGATCTACAGTGTTATCTGCAATGCAATATATGCAATATAGGCCTACCAGTTTCATTTAAGACTCCTTGCGTCTTGTTAAACGCATCTATTTACTTGTTTAGAATTAAAATCGTGTTAAATCGTCATAAATGTTATTGTGCTAGAGTCTGAGTAGGTTATCATACCATCTTGGGCAAATTCGCCATAGGGCCAACTTGCCCCATGGGTAGGGGGCCAACTCACCCCGTAGTCCCAGTTTTGACTTAACCTCGTGGTATACCAACAAAACAATGGATAAAGTGGATTCGATCCCATGACATGTTTGACATGTACCATAGCTCGTAATCAATAATAATAACTTGGACCAGCGAAGTAATATCTTGACACTAGTACAAAATTACGTTTGCTAGACAAATTTACTTAGGTAACTCAAAAATTCGTTTTACTGATAACTCACAAAAAGAGATGAGCTGGGTTTTGTAAATTTTTTGCAAATTTGATGCATTATATATGACCAAAAATCACCAGTAACATAATTCTCCTTAGGTCACGTGAGCAGAATCTCGTGGTGGGCCAACTCGCCCCGAGGGCCAACTCACCCCACCTTCCCCTACGTGTTGTTTTGTTTTATTTATTTATTTTCATTTTGTTCCACTTTTTATTATATTAGCAACTAACCAAAAGCGTATAAGTAATCACTTTCACATCGATAACGGTCATTTTGAAGAACAATTGGGGAAAGAAACCACCTGATGCCCATGATATACTGGCAAGACGCAGCTAGCGTCTAGCTAGATGCTAACGGTTTAAATTATTTTAACATGTTAGCGTCTGGTTAGCGTCTTCAAAGCTTCTTAAATCAAGCCACACGCTAGCCGCGTCTTGTCAGTATATTATGGGCTTTAGGTGGGGCAGAAGTTGTGTTGTAGTTTTTCGAACCAATGACATTTTAAGTCGTTTCAAAGAAAATTACAGACATGTCATAGCAAATCCGATGTTAAGAATCTTTATAGCTTTTTAATTTAGTGGCCATTTTGGTTCAACATTGTAATTTTCCGATCCGAAATTAATTCATGGTGTTATAATTACGTAATTACGGGCCGATTTTAGTCATCTTACCAGCGTCCGATAAAGGAGAACTATAATACATAACATTTTGTAGTCTAGAAACACCGAGATGTGAAGAGTGGAGGAAATTAGGCTCGCAAAATGTATATAATATACAAAGATTCATGATCATCATTTCCATCCACACATCATTAAATATCATCTTTACCAATTCATCATACAAAATTGGCTAAATGCCTCAGAAAAGTGCGTGCAAACTGGGTCTACGGTCTCGCTTAG
>JXSR01S032863.1:1204-15423 GCA_000969725.1 Ophiothrix spiculata | reverse complement strand
ATTTTTATATTGATTTTAACCATTTTCTATAGGCCCTATTTAAAACAAAACAATGTTCAAAAAATGCTTCTTTGAAGTCATTTTTTTTTTGCTAACGGGCTTTCATGCATGGGTTACTGAGCCTGTGGCTCTTGTTGTACAATGCAGAGATGTCACCTTTCAGGATATTTCCTGATTTCAGGATTTTTTTAACTCCAAATTTATATGTTTTTATTTATTGTCAGTCCTTATACTTAGCTTTTTTGTCAAAATGTATGCATATCTTCTGGATTTTTTTGCAAATTTTATGATTTTTGGTGATGCTGACTTGGCATCTGATAATGTCAAGTCATGGGTCAACGGCTCATCAGGTGAGAGCCCCGGGGGGGGGGGGGGTACTTAGTGGAAAGGTGGGTGTATGGACACGCGGCCAATTGCAAGAACGGTTGAATTTTTAACCTCCCATGTTTACCAAAGGCCCCTCAAAAATTTGAAAAATGGTTTTACATAACGGTTGACCAATTTTTCCTTGGGTTTACCTATCGATTGCCAAATTGGGCTTTTGAAGTGCAATTTACATTGTAAAAATGCATTGAACGGTCTAAATAACGGTTGTTATAGTCAAATTGATTAACATATGGGTAGCATTTTTACTCTTCTTCAGGTTTGCAAAACGAGTGGTAGTCGAAAACTCCGGCCGCGCGTCCGTACCCAACCAAAATCTGAGTACCCCCTCCCAGGGTGAGAGCAGGTTATACTAAGAGAAGATATTGTGTGTATCCCATCATGCATTGCTTCCTATGGGAAATTTTGTACAGGAAGTCATATGAGTAGTTAGTGATGAAATATGCCCAAAATGCGAGATCATAAAAATCAATTTTAATTTATGGGCATTTCATCACTAACTACTCACATGATTTACTATATAGAGCTATCTACGCATCCGGGTGATTTATCTCTTACTCAGACTCAACTTCCCGGATGTAGCATACACCAGTAGCGGTCATTGTTTGTAGCGGTAATAATCGCAGTATATTGTACTACAGTCGTGACAAACGTAAACTTTCCCCTTTACATACTTTTATATATGTTGTGTTTGATCAGATAAATTGTGATTTTTTGGAGTGAATACTTGTTATATTTTGAAATCAGTATATCAGAAAGGCAATAGAATAGTCATTGTTTTACTGACAAGTCTCAAATGATGGGTCAAGATGATCAATTTTTCGAGGGTTTATACTGAAAACTTTAAAGATGAAGTCCGCCATTTTGTGGGTAAAAACGATATCCGCCAGTTTGTGGGACAAGTGACGTCAGCGTAGTTCGGTCTATACAAACAATCCCATAGGAAGCAATGAATGATGGGATACACACGATATCTTCTCTTGGTTAAACTGTCGCCTGAAGAACCATATCAATTAAGAGCCACTGATGTTTGGGAGTAACAATGTGAGGTATCACATTCTCATATAGGTCTGTCAACATTTTCAAATTCTGATGCGCGAGACTTCTTTATATAATCACTTTAATTTATGAGTAACGTTTATAGGTAACTGATCGACATATGAGGCCCAAATGGTACACCCAAAATTTTTTTACATAGCTTTTGAAAACTAAAAAGGGACAAAAAGGGTCTCCAAAGCGCATATACGACTCACAAAAATGATCTCATTTTCAATCTCATGACAAAAATGTACCAGGGCCCTGTCTCTCTCACGTTTCTGCAGAAGCCATTTTTTGACCATATTTGGTAGTCATTAAGGTGTCATTAAGATTACATGGGCGGGGTCTCTGTCAATCAAATGAGCATCCATGCGTAGAACATGCGCAGAACATTGCGCATGGGAATTCCCGTGCGTGTGACTTGAAATCTTTAAGCTTTATCAGCGCAGGTCAGCCGATTTCAAATGGAAAGTTCACTCTTTGTGTCGGTGAGCTTATAGTACCATCAGCCAAAAGTTGTTCAGAATTAGTGTATCTAATGCTGTATGGGTCTGGTTCTATTTATTTTTCATTTTTATTGCACTGAAATTCAAGAGAATTTCCGGAACATTTTGTTGACAAAATCAGCTAAAATCGGGCATATTAATGAGCTTGTACGTGATTGGTTGAATACATAATTAATTTTGTGACGTCGAATTACAAATTTGCGCTGAAGCTTCATTTTTTCCGTTGGCAAGGTATACCAGGACTAGATTCCTATCCCGAATTTATTTATAATCCCTGAATGTACCATGTACCCGATCTGTAATACACGCTAGCTGAACATCGCGATAGAATATTTTTTCAATGCAGGAGATATCGGGAGATTTTTTTTAAAAGCAGGAGATATGGGTAGTATTGGCTACCTGATCGGGAGTGCTGCCTAAAATCGGGAGACTCCCGCCTAAATCGGGAGACTTGACAGGTATACATTCTGGTGACATGGTGTTTTAGAATACCGTTAGTGCATAAAGGGGGTGTCCATTTGGACTCATGATTTTGCTCGCTTTATGTTCTCTACATTATTTATCTTTAAAACCATACTCAGCGATACATCGCCTCAATACAATTCATATGAAACAAAAAATTGCAAATCCGTAATTCCGTTTCAAAATGGCGGCCAGATAACTAATTCATATCAAATTTTCTGTGTCATTTTTCATAGAGAATCATATAATAAAGTATAGTAGGAAAATTTGAGTTTTCTTCCTGATAAATTCACATTCAAGTCCTGGTTGTAACTATAAGCTGGTTGGTGCTGGCCCGGGGGGGGGGGGGTACTCAAGTTTGGGTTTAGTAGGGGTGTGCCGCTGGGAAATTTGAAGTACCACCCATGTATATATACCAATTTTCAAGAAAAAGGGACCCATCCATATACCAAATTTCCCAAATTTTGAGTCAAATTTCCAAAAATATTGAAATTTTCTCTGAAAATTTACGCTAATTTGGCGCAAATTTCCTATTATTTTTTAGAAAAACAGACCCATCAAAATACCACATTTGGCAAAGAAAAAGGACCCATTGACAGTCTGATTTCGCTACCCAAGTTTGCGGCACATCCCTGTAATTACTTTTGTACCAAGTACCCCCCCCCCCAGGTGCTGGCCAGCAGGAACTAGCACTAAGCGAAATTAACTCATTTTGTCATTTCATTACAGATAGAGGACCAGTCTGCTAGTTTAATTATAGCACAACTGTTATTTCTGCAATCAGAAAGCAACAAAAAACCTATACACATGTATATTAATAGTCCTGGTAAGTGTAACGTCTTATGTTTGCCCTGCACCCCCATTTTTGTCATTTTGTTACAAATAGAGGACCAGTCTGCTAGTTTAATTATAGCACAACTGTTATTTCTGCAATCAGAAAACAACAAAAAACCTATACACATGTATATTAAGGCGTTTGGTCCACGCGCCGTTCACGCGTACCAGTACGCGCCAGTTTCCGAGTTGGTTAGTCCCGCAATACGCATGCGCATATTCTCTGAGTAGTGTTTTGAAGCTAAAAATGGCCATATTTTAGTATTTTTCTAGAAAATTAGGTCCGTGACCCCCAATTTTTATTTTTTTATTTGAAAGAACATACTTGTGCGCAAGTTTTATAAAAAAATTAACAAAATTACTCTAGCAGATTTTTTGAATCAACACTAAATAATTTCACTTTTGCCACATTTCCCATAGACCCCTGTACTAATTTGTCCCCCAAAACCCCCAAAAATGGTGTTTTTAAACAGACTCTTATGCAAAAACAAGTCCCGTACCCCCCAATTTTTATTTTAAAAATCGGTTCTACATCGATAAAATATCATTCATGCCGATTTATACAAAAATTGCTCTAGCGGATCTCCCATGGACCAAACACCTTAATAGTCCTGGTAAGTGTAACGTCTTATGTTTGCCCTGCACCCCCATTTATTTATTTACCAGTCTGCCAGTCTTTTATAGCACAGCTGTTATTTCTGCAATCAGAAAACAACAAAAAACCTATACACATGTATATTAATAGTCCTGGTAAGTGTAACGTTCTATGTTTGCCCTGCACCCTCATTTTTGTCATTTTGTTACAAATAGAGGACCAGTCTGCTAGTTTAATTATAGCACAGCTGTTATTTTTGCAATCAGACTTCTGCCACCAATTGTTGTTTGTGTAGTTTTGCCATCGAAAGCCACCCATTTTTAAAATCCCACAAGAACAATTTCAGACCCCTTTAAAATAATTATACTCTGTAAATCTTGAAGTATGCAACACGCAGCCGATTAGCGCACATAAACCAATATGACCATATGGAAAAGTAAAATAGTGCATATTTCTCGAATCATAACAACATACCAAATCTTGCTGAATATTCAAATAAATTTATGTCAGCAACAAAATTAGTCCAAAATAATCCCAAAATCATGAACAATTCATGTAAAAAAATATTAATACGCAGTGATTTGGCCTTTATCAATTCTAATCAATCATTAGCAGTCTCTTACACAATACAAATAATAATAATAATAATACACCATTTATAGAGCGCCTTATACAACTGTTTCAAAGCGCTGATGCCTATTATTACGCTGCCGTCAGGAAACCGTCACAATCATTTCGCATTCACCTAGGGAGTCGCTGGCCAAGCGCGCACCCTATCTGCACGTAGATTGTAATGTTTCCCGTAACAGCTTCCCAAAAATGTTCGGGTAGACGAAGCAATGATGGTTAAATGCCTTGCCCAAGGACATAACCCGTTGGCCGAAGCGGGGCTCAAACTCATGACCTACTGATTCGGAGTCCTGCTCTATTCCACTAGACCACACGAACAAAACCATCAGTTCACAATGTTGTAGAATACAAGTGACATGCTATGGATCTCGTAGCAGAGTCTGATTGCTTGTTGCATACTTCAAGGTTTATAGAGTATAGTTGGCAATTGTTGAAAGCTATCGATTGTAAGAAGGTCGAATTCAAAGTTTATCATGAACTAAACTTTTGTATGTAGTGAGAAAATCCCTGATAAATAGGAAAAACTAAGATTTGAACATCTGTAATTGATAGAGGGCATAGGTTGAATAATTTTCAGACCATTAAAAATCAAGCTATTTGCCTTATCATATCAGAAAGTTACGGAGAATGTCAAAAAACTTCAACTCATCATAGTGATTTACAGAATATACAGTATTTTGAATAAGCAGTCAAGTAAGCTGAATCGAAAAGGTGCTCGCTTGTGGTGCGGAAGGTCCCGAGTTCGAACCCTGCTAATGCCAAAAGTTGAGTGTCCTTGAAATTCCCTTGGACAAGGAACTAACTGCTAATTGTCTCATGGAAACCCGTACAAAACGTTGGGAGCTGATCCGGGCAGCAATGGTGCGTATGTGTGCCTCTAGAGGTTGCCACAGAACCTGAAATGATGCTTGGAATGGAGCTTACTTTGTGCAACAGTGGTCAGCAAACACCTGTAAAGTGTACAGAGGTCGAGTGGAATTACAAATCTGGGAGATACCGCACTATAAATCCCCAGTGGTTTTTTTAATTTATATGGCATGGATAACAAATCCCGACTCATTATTTCGTTTGCTTTTCCCACAGGTGGTGTAGTAAGTGCAGGGCTGGGTATCTACGACACAATGCAGTACGTCTTACCGCCCATCTCGACCTGGTGTGTAGGGCAAGCCTGTAGCATGGGGTCATTGCTATTAGCAGCCGGTACCCCTGGCATGAGGCATAGTTTACCAAATTCAAGAATCATGGTACATCAGCCACTAGGAGGTGTTAGTGTAAGTACTAAGCCAAACAATAATTTATTAGACGTTGTAAACACAAATCCATGATACAGGGCCCAGTGTTTGTGAATGCACCCCCTGCATGGATTTTTGTTTTATTGTCCAATGAATTTTTATTTTGCCTATGATTATATGAAAATATTTAGATTTTAGGGAAAGCCTCTCATCATTGCTCCCGGGGGGGGGGGGGGGGCACTCAACTTTGAAAGTGGTAGGTATGTCCGGAACTTGGGGGCAGGTGAACTGATTTTCTGTAAAAAATGGACCTTTGAAACCAATTTTTGGGGGTCTAGTGAACTGAAATTTTGGTCAAAAATAGCCTCCTGAACAGAAAATGTTCGCATTTCCTAAGCAATTTATGCAGTTAGAGCTAAAATTTTGCAGTTTTTCTAAAAAATGGGGTCAAAAGAACTGAACCACGCTGAAAATGGGGATCTAGTGAGCGGCCTGGCGGCCTGAAAAAGGGGGTCTTGACCGCCGGACATATATATCCTGTCCACATATGTGAGTGCCCCCCCCCGGGTCATTGCTATTAGCAGCTGGTACCCCTTGGAGCTCCTTGAGACCACACAACACTAAATCACTCCATGAATGATGTAGCTGCAAAATAGATTTGTTTTATGCATTTCGTTTGGTGACTGGTTACCAATCCCATGTCCTATGACACGCCACCGAATATGTATGTCTAAGACCTGCGATCAAACGTGTCAATGGTGACCCCATCGTCCGACCTTTCCGTGTGGGTCAAATTTTCAAATTTGTCCAATTTCAAAGATTAAGGCTGGTGTAGACCTTCAAATGGCATAAATGGTTTTTATACTCTAACTTCCAAACTAATTGGATAAACTATATAAAAGTATACATTTTTAGAAGCGGAATTTTACCCTGAACATGATGATGATATCAGTTTTTGACCAAAAATGTCAATTTTGGCAAAAAATGACAAAAACCGAATTTTTTGCCCCAAAATTTCTGGAAAGCCTAACTAAAATTTGCATTCATGAAATTTTGAACTTTTTTGCTTTTTGGAATTTAAAAACAAATGTCTAGGAACTGTTTTCTCAAATTTTTGATTTTTATCTTATTGTTTGAAAAAATGCCAAAAATAGGCCAAAAATTACCATTTTGGTGGCAGAGGTGGGATATTTTACATTTTTGGACCTATTTTTTGCATTTTTTTAAAAACTAAGATAAAAATCAAAAATTTGAGAAAACCGTTCCTAGACATTTGTTTCTAAATTCCAAAAAGCAAAAAAGTTCAAAATTTCATGAGTGCAAATTTTAGTTAGGCTTTCCAGAAATTTTGGGTCAAAAAATATGGTTTTTGGCCTTTTTTGCCAAAATTGAAATTTTTGGTCAAAAACTAATATCATCATCATGTTCAGGGTAAAAATCCGCTTCCAAAAAAGTATACTTTTATATAATTTATGTAATTAGTTTGAAAATTAGAGTACAAAAACGGTTTATGCCATTTGAGGGTCTACACAGCCTTAAGATGTCAAATTGTTCATCTTCGAGCAGCGATCAAAACCGTCAATGGTGACCCCGTCATCAGACTTTCCCTTGGGATCAAATTTGTCCAATTTCAAAGATAAAGGGGAGACACGCAAACTAATCGGCAACGTCTTGCCGTTATCTGAACTAGACAGCAAAGTCCGATATTGGGCATCTGGCGGGAACATTGCCATTTTCATGCTTTAAACTGAAATTTATAATACACAGGTACACAATCAAATGTGTGGATAAGAGTATATTGATAGGTTTAAGTTTAGGGGAAAAATAGACTGTTCCGACTGGTGCAGATATCGGAACCACGTTGCCGATTAGTTTACGTGTCTCCCCTAAGGTGTCAAATTGTTCGTCTTGGACCAGCGATCAAAAGTGCCAATGGTGACCCCGTTGTATGACCTTTCCCTTAGGATCCACCCCACAACTGAATGATTAAGTAGGCGGTCGATACGCATGCAAGACTACTGGTTCAAGAACCATCTTGAATAAGTTACTGATATCTATAGTGTTTGATAGCAAAACATGATCAATAACCTGTTAATTGCAGTTCTCGGCATAATTGACCTTCAAAACGCGAGGTATAGGTTAACACCCATGCATTTATGCGTTTAATGTCAAAAAAAGAAATTTGATCTTTTCACCATATTTTTATTTTAACAGCCATTTATTCAAAATTTTCACGACTTTCCGCTCATTTTGCCTAATATAAATTATGAAATTAAGCTGATTCTCTTTGTTCTATTTTTTCAGGGTCAAGCTACAGACATCCAAATCCACGCAGAAGAAATCTTGAAGTTAAAATCCCAGCTTAATAATCTGTATGTGAAACATACTAAGCAGCCCATTAATATTATAGGTAAGGACCTAGGCCTAAGTGATATTAACACTTAACTGCATAAGGGGGGGGGGGGGGGGGTTCCATGGTACCCAACATTTGGTTTTTTCGGTTCTTGCATTTTATCGGCGCAATATTTCGGGCTGTTAATTTTTGTAATTGCCTAAATAGTAGGTGCGTTTCTTTTGGCGAAAAAAATTTGAGATCGACCGCAATGTCAATGTATTCATAATCTCCTAATTTGAGCCAAATTTAATTGGAAAATTCCTTCCGGAAGTGGGTTTTTCAAATTTTGCCCAAAATTGAGATGTCACGCGACGAAAATCGGTTATTTGGCCGCCATTTTGAAACGGTACAATTTTTTTTTTTCTGTAATATGTTGTGATAAGTGTACCTATATATGGTGTAAAGATTATTAAAAAATTTGGGCGGGACAGTGGTTTTTATAAGGGGGATACTATGGACCCCCCGCTTATGCACTAATGGAAGTGTGAGGTACCTTATGCAGTTAAGTGTTAGAGCCATGGTATGGAATGACAGCCAAATCACACAGATGAAATCTAAAGTTGTAACAGCTTAATAATCTGTATGTGGAACATATACTAAACAGCCCATTAATATTATAGGTAAGGACCTAGGCCTAGTGATATTATAGCCATGGTACGGAAGGGCAGTCAAATCACGCAGGTGAAATCTTAAAGTTGTAATCCCAGCTTAACAATCTGTATGTGAAATATACCAAGCAACCCATTAATATTATAGGTAAGGCCATTTAAAAAAATTGCTTGTCTCAAAGCTCTCCTCTTTTGAAAAACTAATGCGAAATGCGGTTTTATTTTTATTTATTTATATTTTGTGACAGAAGTCATATGTGCAATTCTAAATAGAAAAGAGTTCCATATGTACTCCCTCATATATTTACATTTCAGATACAAAATTGATGTTAAGATTGGCCTTTTTAAAATCAAAAACAGAATAAAGAATTTAATTATATTTTATGTTGCAAGTAAATATAAAAGGAGTTCATATGGAATTTTTATCAATTATGAAGAATATTTTTCAAAAAAAGATTAAAAACAGCAAAAAAAATATTTTTTCGACTTTTTGAAAAACTAAAGCGCACACTAGAACTAACGCGCACAGGAGCTTTGAGACAAACAATTAAATTTATTTAACCTAAGGACTAGGGCTTTATGATATTATAGTCATGGTAGTCAAATCACGCAGGTGAAATCGTAAAGTTGAAATCCCAGCATAAGGCTTTCGCTCTAGAATACTTTTTCGAAGGTCGCCATGTTTGGAATGTTTTGGAATAAATAAGCTGGAAGTGTATGAAACGAACTGATAAAAAATCATTTTAAACAACCAGTCCGACCCTGGCTGAAAAAAACTTGTTTTGCGCCCTCTTTTGGACCGAATGGTGCTGCTAAAAAATAGTTTTGCACCCCCTTTTTGACGGAATGCTGCAGGTAAAGGCTTGCAGACCAGTTGGAAATAAAATGAATGAACCATAGATTTACAGGGAAGATACCAGGCTTGGTATACCAGCATCGTAATGGCGTCGTCAGCCATGGAGCTTAAATTAGGGATATTCGAGTCCTCTCGGTTCCCGCCAAAGTCAGCTTCGAGTGCCGATCTTTGGTTACGCGTCACGGACAATCTGCGCAAATAATACTTTACGCGAATGATACGCCAATCTGCACGCAAAGCGTGGGTTCGTGTTTCAATGTTTGCGCATTACGACAAGGTGCGATGCATCATCGGCAAGCTATTGGCAAAAAACTGAATATCCCTAATTTTGTCTCCATGCCAAAATATAAATGCCGGAGTTTCAGATAAAATGATGAACGACCTTAGCTGGGATAGACTTGATGAGCGCTGGAATCATCAGCTACTTGTTATGACTTTTAAAATGTTTAAAAGATATTGCTCCTCAGTATCTTTCATCTATGTTCACTTTTACGCGTTCAACTCATACCAAAAACACAAGGAGTAGACTAAATAATATTCTTATTGTACCATCATGGAACATTGTTGCCGGTAGAAGAACATTCCACTATAGAGCTGCTTCCTTTGGAACAAACTCCCAGCTGATATTCGCTCCAATTTTGTGAATATGAGTTTGAATGAATTTAGAAATGTTATTTCTATGTAACTTATATTCATTGACCATTTTTATTATTTTGTTTCTTTTAATTTAAATATACAAGCATTGTTATTCTTGTATTTTGTAAATATCATTCTTTGTTATTATAAATATATTTATCTATGTATGAAATTTTTTTCTCTGGACCTCTTGGGAGACCAGTACATTTGTATTGAAAGAGTATGCCAGAATAAAGATAGAATAAACTAAACCTTGTATCTCCCTTGTAAATCTATGGAAAGAACAAAGATTAATGCAAAACCACTGTCACCGGCATGTCAAATTTTACTGAGCCGCTGCAAGTGGCTTCATCATGGAGTGAAAGAGTTAATAATAACATAATAATAAGGGGCACTTCAAAACTCGAACGGCGGTTGTCCACCGGTTTTGGACGGGTGGATATTGTTTATTCGGTAACCGCCCAGAACTGGCAGGCAACCCCTAAGAAGCCTGTTAAAATTATAGATAAGAACCAAGGCCTAGTGATATTATAGACCATTTCCTATAATTTACATGCTTATGCCGTTTTGGGGGTAAATCCACAGAATCGGACAGGGAATCAGAACTCTGAAGGAGGCCAAATAGGGTCATATCCTACATGGCCTCGTTCCGATTCTCTGTCCGATTCTGTGGATTTACCAATCCACAGCGGGAGTATGTCAATTATAGGAATGGTCTATAGCCAGAATAGGAAGAGACTTCCAAATTTGTGTGGGTGAAATCTTGAAGTTGAAATCCCAGTCTAATAATTTGTGAAGCATACCAAATGGTCCATAAATAGTATATAGCCTAGACCAAAGCTTACAACCCAAAATGTTGGTTCAAGAAAATTTGAAATTAAATCATTGGCTCCTGAAAGGCATACAATGTGGAAAAGGGAGACACATCAGGCACTTTAAATCACTGATACAAAATGTGTATATGGTAGAATATTCATTATTTAATACAATTATCATTATTGATCTGGTTTCCTTCTTTTTTCAGCTGAAACTTTGGAAAGGGATCATTTTATGAATCCACAACAAGCCTGTGAATTTGGTCTGATTGACAAAGTGCTGGAACATCCACCTCTTCCAGAAGATGATGATAATAATAAAGAATCATCTACATAACGTTACCAAAACTTGGGTTTAAGGGTTTTTATATGAATGGACTGTCACATTATGCTACATTAACTTTTGGTTGGGTTTGCTTTGTATGGAAACACCATTACATTACATTGCATGCCTATGAATTTGGTCTGATTGACAAAGTCCTGGAACATCCACATCTTCCTGAAGATGATGATAACAATAAAGAATCATCTACATAACTACCCAAACTTGGGTTTGGGTTGTTTTATATGAATGGACTATCACATTATGCTAATTGCTTTATGCTACATGAACTTTGGGTCAATGTTTGCTTTGTATGGAATGATTTATATCTACATTACAGTGCATTAGCTTTTAAAATTCCATTACAGGTTCGTGAATCAGATCCAATTCATCGAAACACCCAGCGCTAGTTGATGTTGGCTGGAAAGAGTCATCTACATAACGCGACATAAATTTGGGGTTGGGAATTAGTTCGTTATCAGACAAAGCTGACTGTGATGTGCTTGGCACATGCATGAGAGAGTCGCAGACATTTATCCTCGAGTAATGTGGATATATATTAATTGTTTGACAAATCCATATTGCATATATTTGTTTTTGAAGATCATGTTGTTAATTTATGGTTAAGATATGCATCATAAACCACCAGTTAAATTGTTTCATTTGCAGGTTAAAAAACACATCTTCAGATTTGAAATAACACTTTCTTCAAATTAATACAGCACCCAGAAGTAACAGTTTAAATTCTGTATGATTTTTTAAAGCAGAATATATCAAAATAAGCTAAAACCCAAGTTCAAATGTTCATATATGCATATTTCCAATGCGACTGACTACCTTAAGAAAATGTTAGTTGTCAGATATTTTGCTTAGAGTATAAGAATAAATGGCATGAACATTTCAAATTTGTAAAAATCACAATTTTGTTAGAATATGACTTTAAATACAGGTGTATTTTGAAATGTAGCTCAAAATGAAAAATGCCGACTTTACTGGAAGATGGTCACTAACACCCTGGTCACATAACAACCGGTGTCCGACCAGCGTCTGCAACGCCGGTATGACACCGCTATATGCTTGCGAGCTCTTGCGATGCCCGGTCGGACTCTGGTGGTTATTAGACCATAACTGAAGATATTGTATACACACCGCAAGGTTTTAACTCATAATTAAATTCTTGCGGCATGCTTACGGCGTTACGGACACTGGTCGGACTCCGGTCTGTGTCAAAATTTTTGATTTTTATCTCATTTTTTGAAAAAAATCCAAAAAAGATCAAAAATTATTATTTTGATTTTTACATTTTATGCAATTAGTTTGAGAGTTACGAGTACAAAAACAGTTTTATCCCATTTGAATGTCTACCCCAGCCTTAAAAAAAGACAAAAATCAATAAAATACCAAGTAACATCTCCCTTGTCTCCGAACTGTCTGCAAGTCATCTTTCCATTTTTCTTTTCTTTTTTCCTAGAAAAATGTGAGGCTTATGCCGTACTAGCCCTACGGTTCTGACACCCCTGTATTAAAAATTCTGAAAATAAAAACGGTGTAAAACTTGTGGATGGAATTTATTTCATTGCATCAGTACATTGAATTAACAATAAATATAATACATTTAACAATTGTTGAGAAATAATGTATTTTCTTTATAATTCTACCATCCCTGAAAATTTGAAGTTATAATATTGATTTTCATAATAATTTTGGTGATTATATACCATTTTATACGATTTATACCAGCCAATAGTTCTTTACTATTGCCCTCTCAAAACAAAATCAGTATATAAAACAAATATTGACTGTTCTGTTCCTATGAATTTGGTCTGATTGACAAAGTCCTGGAACATCCACATCTTCCTGAAGATGATGATAACAATAAAGAATCATCTACATAACTACCCAAACTTCAAAACAATAACCAGTATGTTAAGTTCGCGTTCTCATTACGTACAAATTCGAACTTGTAATTAGTGTTAGCACTGTACAGTCACTTTTAGTGCAATCGCCATGATGTGACTTAAAATCATACGCTTAATCAGCCGAAATTTCACTCTGTGTCGGTGAGCTTATGGTACCATCAGCCAAAAGTTGTTCAGAATTAATATATCTAATAATGAATATCTGGTTCTATTTATTTTTCACTTTTATTGCACTAAAAAAGCGAAAGAATTTTTGAAAAATGTTGTTTACAAAAACATATATGCTAATGAGCTCGTACGTGATTGGTTGTTAAAACGGCCACATGATCGATATTCCGAAGATTTCTGAATGGATTTTGAAAAGGTCTATAGTCAAAATACTTTGTACGAGCAGTTACGAATAGTGTTTAGTCCATAGGACCACGGGCAGCGAGCGCATCGCGTGGTTCTCGAGGGTATTTGCATGGTCCTTCTAGATGGACTAAACGCCGTTCGTAAGAAAAATATTTCCCTTCAGTAATCTTGAGATTATAGTACTATATTGCCCTGAGGTGATCGTGAGACTGATTATTTCCATTTTCACAAGCTACTATTAAAACATCTGGGGCCGATTTCACTAACATTTAGCGATGGTCGCTAACCCCGTTTTGATCGCTAAACTCCAAAAACGATCGCTAAATAGCGTGTATTAGCGATCATTTTTGGAGTTTAGCGATCAAAACGGAGTTAGCGACCATCGCTAAATCTTAGTGAAATCGGCCCCTGGTGTCACAAGTCTTTGTTTTTAATATAAATTCTGATGTATTTTGCTTGGTGATGGAAACCATCAAATCATATGTGATGGCTCACCCCAAAAGGGGGGATTTACAGATGATATCAATTTTGATTTTATCATTTCATCTGTTACAGCATTTTCTAAGCTAAAAAATGACACCTTGTTGAAATTAATCAAGGCGATCAAATTTTACAACAGAAAATCTGCTGGAA
>JXSR01S032857.1:82353-95391 GCA_000969725.1 Ophiothrix spiculata | reverse complement strand
ATTTGTCACTCTGTTACACTGAACATAAAACAAAATTAGCTTTTTACTACAACATCAAAAGTGGTCTCTTGAGTTTTTGTGTAATTGGTAAAATCAGATGCATGCATTTGCTTCAAGCTTTCACATTTCGTTCTAAATTAGTAGTACGGCGCTGATTTAAAAAAGGACACATTTAATTGAGCATGTTTCGGATGTCATGCTTGCTTTCTTTGATTAATGTTCCCGTTGAAGTTACCCTGTACCGTCATAAAAGTTTCCTTAAATAGATAAAGACGTGTCTTTTTGTCATCTGAGATTTTTCAAATTGAACTTTAGAAAAAGGTACTTTTAAAATCAAACAGAAATTGATTAAGAAACTTGATTTAACATTTTCACTCAATATGATATAACCTTTCATTCACAAACTGAAAGTAAAACCCTGCTCTAGTTTCTTTGAATTATCCTGTTGGTGTGTAGAGATCAAAAACGACATATTTCGAGCGAGTGCCATTAAACTGTTTCAGGTATCACATCCCATGGGCTACATGGCTATAAACATAATGGAAAGAAAATATAACCTGGATGTGATGGCAATATTGAATTTCAAATTTCAAAGGCGTTATAAATCACATCATTGTTATATACAGGTAATTTCGTCGTAAGTGAAATGAGGGTCCGGACACACAACTTTGAATGTTACAAACAATTGATGAATCCAGCTTTACATACTCTTCTTATATCCTCAAGAGTCTTCAGTTCGCTGGCGCTAACTTACGAGCGAGTGCTTATCAAAGTTCTCGTTTCACAACCATAATTAATATAGGGAAAATATTACTCATAATGTTAGGGCAATATAGCGGTTCAAAAGTGTTGCTTTGTAAGTCATACGTATCTTTAGTGTACAAAGATTATCTTTCTAAAAAATACAGGATATTGCGATTCTAGTAGACCTTCAACCTTCTGAGCACTCTCTTGCTTTATATAAACTTGAAGCACGATAAAGTCAAGGTAAAATGGTTTACACTTTCTTGTAAGTATCGTTTAAGGGCCATTCTTGCTCTAAAAGAATGAATTGATATATGTATATTCCATATTTTTCACTTATAGCATGATTTATTGGATTAAAATTGACAACAGTTTCTTGAAAAATTGTGGATACTTATAGCAATGTCGTGTTTTTAAGAAGCTCATTCAATTTGCTAACGAGTAGAATTGGTGAAAAACGTAGTATATGAATATTATTGTCTTGATCAAAGACAGTATATCCGCCGCTAAGTATGCTGAAACTGCTGCAATCAATGTCCCGATGATTAAGAGTGTGCAGGCCACGCATATCTATTCAAGATATTTTAGATGATTCTAAAATAATTATCTGCGACTGTACACAGGGAGCCTAACCTCTTTTTTCCCCTTTTCTTTCTTTCTTTCGTTTTTGTTTTTGTTTTGTTATCTTTGCTTGTTTGTGTGTTTTGATTATTTTTCTGACAGTACATGTAATGATCAAAAATGAATCCGAAACACCATGAAGAACACCAATCTAAAATAAAAGAATAGCTTCGCTTTGAATGCTAGTTCGATTAATAGAACCCTTGTTTTTTCTAGTAGTCAGTGGATGGATTATAATGTGATGTTGGATCTGTATTGCAGATACATGTAGTATCAACGAAAAAACAAAGTCCTATGGATCGGACTATTTTATTGCTTGAAGCTCTTATTCATAGCAGCCCACTGACGACAATACTCTTTGTGCAATAGAAATTCGCAAGCTAGAAGACGATTGTAAAATTACATAAGTCTTTTTCACATTCTGAAATAAATCTTATATACGTATAGGATATGATAACATAGCTTAATCATATTTCCTGTTACGTAATATACTGTCATTTACTTCGAAATGATGCAGATTAAATGTTCTGAAGAGTAGCTTTATGGCTTAGAGTAGATTTTGTTTATTTCGCAAAGTATTCAAGTTTAAAAGTAGGTCGGTGTTACAAATCAATCTAAGTCCCACATGACAAAGGTGGGGCGTGTTTATTATTAGAAAACCTTTAAAACAATACATAGTAATTCCACCAGAAGCGTTGATTATGTTTGTTCTTTAAATCAGTGCGATACTGAAGTAAAACATGAAAACATTTATTGCTGGTAATTGACTGTACCAAACACAGAAACACTTAAAAACATTGTTGGTTTCCAAGAGAAAAACACATGTTATAGAATATTTAGTGAAAAGAAGGTTCGGGTAAGCTACCGTAGCTTTATATTAAATATATATCAAGACTGTGATCTAACACAGCTGCACCAGATGACACGGATGAATATTGCGCTTGGCCATTAATCAGCTCGCCATCTCAAATCAGAAATGTAATCGCACGGTCAAGAAAAATACGACTTTCCAACTCATGACTGTCGGAAACTTAATACAAATACACAATATTTATGAAATATACATCGAATAAAATATTACATAGAAAACGTTTGCATAAAGGCTTATGCCACTTTCCAAAAAACATATATACCGTAGCTATAAAACTTAGATTTGAACATATGACAAGGGTAGAGAGCACCAGTCGTTTAATATATTGGTCTCGAATTCAAACTCAGGTGAGGTAACAGTTAAAACAATCATTTTTAGACACAAAATGAAAAAAAAAAATCTGCATCGTATTGAAGCTTTTATAAAGTAATACGATATTTTGCATAAATCACATTACTGGACCTTATTTAGAACGAATAAAATTGCCCTCAAAGGAGAGCGATATCTTATGTGTATATATCCTAAATTCATATCATGTATTATTGCTCTAGGGATGGAACACCTTAAAATTGAGTAGCACTCGGAAGTAATAGGACCATTCGTTATTTGCATTCTAACATGGCAAAGTAATCTGAGGGACGACTCAAGATTCGAGGCAATCAAGGAAATCTTGGTAAATACATCTTGTTAACTGAAACTATAAACACATGTTGATTGATCTTTTTTATCCCTTTAGGAACAAGACTAGTAAATACGGTATGTGCCAATGAAAACACAAGATTAGAAAACAAAAGAATTATAAAAATAAGCAAGCGCTTTAAATCATCAAATCACCATTGGTATTTAAAAAGTATATCCATGTCCGAAGATACAGCGTATTTGAAATGGAGCACAAATTTTTATCTGGTCCGATTTGTGAAAATCAGATGAAGTCTGTTAATCTAAAGATGTTAATAAAAGATGCTCAAAATAATATTTGAACTGATTTTATTAATTTTAAAATTTGTGTAGCTTAAAAAGTATTGTAATTCATTACTTTCATTGAAAACCAAACAGGTGATCAATTGAAGGAAGAATTATTTTCAATAATGAAATGCTTTTATAGCTGCGGTACTTAAGTCACTCTAAAACAACAACAAAAGTCAAGGGCTTTCGTATTTTGATCCCTTATTATTGTAAAACAAAAATTTATTATTAAAAATAACTCTGAGACACACATTTTTTCGAGAAAAAGAAAAATAATACAGGGTGTCCAAGAAAAAAACCTTACTATCTTTGCATGCAATTTTCAGTTAGAAAGTATGTAAACATGGCATTCTATAGTCCATGAATTGAACTTCCAGATACCATTTGTTTTATTTCAATCGGTATTGTACAACAAAAGTTACGTTTTATCAGATATTTGAGCTTATTTGGCTGTAACATTTCCTGGTTCCTGGTCCAACTTCTTAATTCATCTTGAAAGAAGTAATTAATATTGAGTAATGTCCTTGATCTGGTAATTCAACTGTAACAATGTTTACTAATTTATTATCTACATGCTATCTTTTATCTCTGCTGAAAAAATGAACAATTTTGATTGACAAATAAGACAGATATGATAAATTTTCCAAGGTTACCAATGTTTATACCATGATTCAGAAACACCTCTGCTTTATGAGCAAAAATCATTAACCCTTACCCTCCTACGTAATACAAAGTACTACAGTACGAAATCAAGAATTAGCCTCTCCTACGTACTACAAGTAGTCCGAATACGTCACAGACGGCGAATATAAATGGTCAGGGAATTGCTGCCCGGGTAGGCCACGCTCGGTGGCTTGGCATAGCTGGACATTGGATCGGGATCCGGGGAACCAGAATTTTGTTCATGACGTATTCGGACTTAGACTGTATTTAATCGTGCGAGAGTAAGGGTTATTGAGCACCATCAACGTGTAGTATATAACATCACTTAACCCTTACCCTCCTACGTACTACAAAGTACTACAGTACGAAATCAATAATTAGCCTAAGCCCGAAAACGTCACAGACGGCGGATATAAATGGTCAGGGTATTGCTGCCCGGGTAGGCCACGCTCGATGGCTTGGCATAGCTGGACATTGGATCGGGATAGCTTGGGTCAGGGGTTCGAATCCAAGCGGGAACCGGGGGAAACCAGACATTGTTTCATGACGTATTCAGACTTAGACTGTATTTAAGCGTTTAAGGGTTAATGGACCAGACAAAAATCTAAAAAAATATTTGATAAAACATAACGGTATCTTAAAGTTCAATTCATGCACTATAAAGTGCAATGTTTACTTACTTTCCGACTGTCCGTTAAATCTAAGAAAATTGCATGCAAAGATGGTAAGTTTTTTTTGTGGGACACCCTGTACTTATATGAAATAAACTTGAAAATTAAGAGTGACATCAACACTGGGTCACATTATGTCATCGGCCTACATTCAGAAGCAGAATTTAACATTCAGGTTTCGGGATGCTGTGAACATGAAATTTTGGACAGACAACAACAACATTTTTTATAAAGTGATTAGATACTTTCAATCGGTTTTTGGTTAGCACTAAACACAAATGCAACTGAGTGATATTTTTGAACCTGGAGATGAAACTACTTTGTATTTAATGCCTTTATTGCAATCTACTTTTGATATTGATTAATGTATTGAGATCATGAAATCGGACCCCCCCCCCCGCGGTTATTAAGGGCTTTGTCATAACCTCAGAACCAAAGGTCCAAATTTCAGAATATAAAAAGCCGTGAAAAGGACAAAAATGTGATTATTCTTTTAAAAACCTGTAGCCTAATTCTCTCAGAAAAAATAGTTCCAAATCTTGTGTTTTATTGGCACACACTGTATAGGTAGGAGCGGACATCCGGGCGTTTTTTTTACATCCGGGACGTTTGTCCAAATAGCGCGGTGAAAACATTTGCCGACTTCCCATTCAACTCAATGGAGAAAATGACGGCTCGCGGAAACTTCCATTGATTTTAGCAAATTGTCAAAATATTTCATTTCCAAAATCATATGAGATGTGTGGTATTTAAGGCATTACAAACTGACAAACAGCTCTTCATTTCACAGATTTTCGTCTGGCTAAAAAAGAAAGAAAATGAAGGGATGCCTGGCTGAAGTATTGATTGTTTTCACCGCGCACGAAGTCCAGCGCGAATTATTTTTAGATCATTGTGCTGCGTATACCCTGCGTATGCCCTGCGTATGACGTAGATCCGCTTTCGCCTATATCCAAAAAGACTTTCACATTCAAAATGGTATCTCATCAAATTCAATTTTTATACCTCAAACGTGGCTTGTTTACTGGTGCTTTTCATTTTCAATGAACGAATTTGAATATTGAATACTATCTCTTCAATTAAATGGAAACAAATATAATCATAGCAAAGTGTTCGAGATACGACGTGTCAGAATCACAGGCAAATTTGTGAGCGATGCTACTTAAAAAAAACTGGTATCGAAAGAAACAAAAACAAAAACAACACAAAAAACAACAACAACAACAACAACAACACCCTTGAAAATTCTACAAAAATGGTCCAAACAATGTTTTTCCACATGAATGATTTCTAATTATAACTAGACCCAACAATAGCTAAGTAAATAAAGCAATTACTAAAAAGTTCAACAGTTCGACTTTAAAACAGCCCGAAACAATATAATGTACAAAATAATCATTGACTATGATGATTACAACAGAGACAATTCTTCTACAATAATGTGAACCTGTTAAAAACCTAAATTTGCTTCCATACTTAGATCCAAAATGGCCATTAAAGTACATGACTTACAAAAATTACCCTTGACAACTAATAATGCTTTTAAATCATTTTATTTATTTATTTTTTTGCTACAGTTGATTGACATTTACGGTTAAAACAATTCATTATGAAATGGGGATGAGAAATACGGGTGTCCCTAATTTGCATAATGTACTTACTAGAAGAGGATTCAATGATATTCATGAAAAAATATTCAAATTTTGGTAAAATAACAAAATGTGATTTTATCCCGGTGTAATGAGACTGAGTGTCCAATAACCAGCAGTCCGGGTCTTATTAAACTACACGGAATAAGTCCCAATCGATGATTTATTGATCGCACATGTACAAGTACGTTCTATACAATTTAATAGTAGTTAGGACATTTCAGTCACACGGACGCTGTATTTCATTACACCGGCAATATCTTCATGTAACCCTTTGTTTTAACACCCTGTATATAATAAAGTTATAATAATGATTTTTTTTAAGTGATGACAAGACTTCACTCCAGCATTTGTGAATTTGATCTTTCCTACAGTATATTTACCAAATTACCATACATAAAACACTGAAGACTGAGTAAATGAGGACTTTATAATGTATGTTTATTTTCAAATTTGGTTGCTTTAAACAATTACAAAATAATTTCTGGGTAGACGCAGGTGTTTTGTGTTTGCAAGGTAGCAAGAGAGAATGCAATGTGTTAAATCAAATTCCCTTCAGTTTCAAACATCATTCATGAGAAGAAGCTTCATAAAGAAGCAAGGGAAGTTTGAAAAGAATTAATGGATCAATAAAGTTAAAGAATATCTGATATCTATCTATTAATTACAGAGGTGTGAGGTAAATTGGGGTACAAGGGGCTACCCGATTTTGTATTATATTCAAATGTTGAAGGAGTTTCTAAATGTTAATTGATCAAACCTCCAAGATATTGTTCTAAAAGGTGACTTATTTTAAAAAGAGTTTAAAGAGTTAGACTACATTTTACAGTTAGACCTGGTTTAGCACAAATTTATTTCAAAGCTAACCAGTATTGTCAAACATTATGCTAATTGTAAGATTTTTTAGTCGCATCTTTAATTTTGAAAGTTGTTGCAGTTCAAAAATGCTACTATACAAATGCCTTTTAATTCGGTAGTAATTTTGAATAAGACCTAGTCTAACTTAAACCTGGTCTAAACCTTAAACGTTTTTGTACATACCTTAAGTCTGACAAAGTTACTTTTGCGTTTTTTACACAACAGAAACAATTGACGGGTACAACACCACCCCCGCGGTCAGACAAAGGGTAAATTTGTAATCTGTAATGGTTGATCATGTATTGTTAGACTGATTTGATCAAAATAAAACACAACAACACACCAATACATTACTTCTTTATGTAAAGTCATCTGGATTGTTGAGTAAATACATGATATTTATTCATTGTTCCCAACTCAAAGTAAAAATTCTCACATTATTAGTGACGTTTCACTGCTACTGTAGCAGTTTCCTCAGACTGGTAACTTTGTTTATACACCGCTCTGGAAGCTTTTACCTTTATTTCCTTAGATGTGCTAATTTACCCAATATTTTTCCATTGACTAGTGACCCTTGCCCTAGGGAGTCTTGGGCTGATGATACACCGCCCTCGAAGCTTCTCCCGGTATTTCTCTAGACCTGCTAATTGGTCCAATATGCTTCAGCTTTCTTTTATCGATTTATGACCCTTGCCCTAGGAATGATCGGAACCCAAGGGGGAACTCGCACTTCCAACTCTGCAATTATGTAGGCCTATTATAGTCCTGATGGGCTGAATTATTACTGGTCATTCTTTTTAATGTGGGCACCCATAAAAGGTGGATTTGTTACATTGAGAATGATTTATGCATAAATTTTGTCATATCTTTTCAGCAATCCCATTAAATGTTTTAATTTTGGTATCATTTTAAAGACAATTTATTTGACTTTCAAGAAATTAAGAATAGAATCCAAAATGAAGTGATTAAGTAAGCTTGATAACCTGTTAAAGCTAATTAGCCAGGGTGGAGGCGGGTGTGGATGAGGCGGGTGTGGATGAGGCACCATGAAAATTGTGCATCAATTTTTGTGTCATATCTTCTTAAAAAGCCATTGAAGTGTCATAAATCTGATTTGATTTCAAAGGCTGGTTATTGTTTATCAAAATCAAGTTGGAATTAACCCGAATAAAGTTGATCATTAACGCTAATAACAAGTTAAAGTCAATAAGCTCATTTAGCCAGAAATCAAAACGGGCATAAATGCGGTTGGTGTGGATAAAATATGTACATTGTGCATCAAATCTTATCAACTTTTCAATAATTGTATGAAATGTTATAATTTAGGTATGATTTTGAAGATAATGTATTAATCTATAAAATCAATTAAAAATAATATCCAAATAAAGGTGTTTATTATCTCTAATCAACCATTAACAATAAATATGACCTACTGCACCTAGCTATACTCATTGTACCATTGTTTTATCCCCGGGGGTTTTATCCTGGGACCATAAAACCTAAAGTTTCAATACAACGGGTTTTTTTTTCGTGATTTAAAACAATGGCATATTAAATGTTATAATAGGCATAAGCCTATCATTGCACTGAAAAGAAATGGTCCAAATTTGACTCAAGATGTTGCATTTTCTTTTCTTTCGAATATTATGATACCATTTATTCATTTTAGAGACTATATTTTAGTCGTATCAATGCATGTTTCCCATAATTGTACCATGTCTAGAACTTGTCTTGTTGTTATTTTTATTACAACTTTGTTTGAGATAATATCATCCATTAATAATGATTTTACAATCCTCGACTGAGTATTTTGCTGACAGCTCGATTGGCAATACAATGAAAAAGATGTATACCCCCTTGCCTGTTTAAGCTATGCTTAATTACGGATGCGTGAAATTGCATGATTATGGTGTTAATAGATTTCACGAGATAAAATTTTCAAAATCGAAGGCTTTCGTGCCTAAGCATGGTATTGACGGTACTGATGATATTATTATCATAAGTCTGTGTAAGAATATAGGCGTGACACAAGGTCAAATGATTTTGCAAAATGTTATCAATTATAATACGACAAGAAGCGAGTCTAGACGAAAAGGGCCGGTCAGGACACGTGGTGAAATTGTGTGAATAATCGAAAAAAAAACCGAGTGGACAGATTCTTTTTGGTAGAATAATCCTCAAATTTCGGCCTGTGCAACATAAAATTAATTGTTTGATTTGAAAACAGACATCGTATTCTACCCAATATTAAAATAATTAAAATGTTGCACTGGACAGATTTTGAGATTGTTTCGGAAAATTTTGCCATAGAGAACTTAGAAAATGGCGAATGGATTGAAGTTAAGTGAATGAAAATACAATTCCACCTGTAAAAAGTGACATAATATTTTCAGCTTCTTATTTGAAATTATTTAATTTAAAGTTCTACAAACTTAATTCAGTCACTTTTTTCAGTATGTAATGCTTTAGTTTGTTCGTGAAAAAAAAAGAAGAAACATGCATCCGTCGGAATTTTCCTTTCTTTTACATCCTTTGCGGTCATTTTGATGAAAAAATTAGGGGGATACCACCGGTTAGGGTATGCCGTCAAAGTTGGGGTGTAGGGGGGGGGGGGTTGCAACCCGGTGACATTTTTGATCATTTTAAATCGCAATTTTGAAAAAAAAAATACGAATGCTATGAGGCTAAAACTTGCAGGGCATGTTAGAATTATCATTTATCCCCTTCGTTATATGCAAAAAAACGGTGAAACTCCGTTATTTAGGGGAAAAAATGTCATAATTACGTATGATTTCCATGATCTTGAAATCGTTGGATTAAGGGAGGACCATACTTATCTATTGATAGCAAAACCAAGAGGGTTAATACTAAAACCGTTGGAGTTAGATTATCAACTCCACTGTTCATTTTTATTTTGGCTTTTCTGTCGAGAACTACGTGACATGCTAAGGCGTGATGGGGCATAGCCGCCTCCTCCTGTTCATAGATGGCAAAGTTGCCAGGCTGAGGAAACTTCAAAGGGTAGCAGTGAAACGTCACTTTTTTCTTCAATTTGTTTGGATTTGGAACAATGTTATGATTAAACAATAACTTGTTTGCCATACAACATTTAATGGCATTAATCTTGAAAAAAGCAAATCTTGAATTCTTGAAAGAGTGAAGTACTGTGCGACCAAGCTTCTTAGACATGGGGTCTTTCGGTGTTAGTTGTAACTCCCAAAATAAAGGGTCTTTCAGTGTCAGATCAAAGACCGTTTTTAGTGGCATTGTTAATTGAATATGATACATCAAGTTAATAACAGACAGTTAAAAAAATAAAATAATTAAAATGATAATGATGCATATTAATAATTAATGAGGTAATGTCTATGGGACTTTACGTTTGGGTTGGGTATACTGCAGGAATGTCAAAATATTTGCTATTATGATAGGTGATATATCTCATTAAACATTAATTTATTCATTTCGAATAAACAAAGTACCTAAACAAACAGGATTTTTTGATTAACGTGTCTAAATGGTTGATTTTGTATGACGTTCTCTCCGCGGAAATAATTTCCGCCGACAGTGTATCATGTAATCTTAATAATCATCATGTGAAACTAATTTATTTTATATTCATATATTGTCGTGCATCTTTTTAAATTTCTACTGATTCATCATATTCCATATTTTCAAACCTTTCGTTCGCAGAACGATGGCAAAGTTGGGCATGTTGAGTATTTCTAATCAGTGTCTACTAACACATTAGATATCATGTTTCGTGTCATTCCTCTCAATGCACCGAGTTAACCCAATTTCAATTTTATTTCATCATATAGACATTTATCCATATTCATGAACATATCAAATTGCGATTGATTTTCTTATTTCAAACATGTTAATCTAATTATGTCAGGTATATCAAATCATTTTTGAAAGAATTTCTATAGTCTAGTTACTAAAAGAAAAACGATGATTATCCCTACTTAATGTTGTAAAACATAGTTATTATAGTTTGGTAGATGGTTTAAGACTGGGTAGATCTTTAAATGGCATAAACCGTTTTGTACTCTAACTTTCAAACTAATTGCATACACTATATAAAAGTATACATTTTTGAAGAAATATGTGTTAAAAACATGCTGTTAACATGCTTCAATTTCAAAATGGCGTCCAAAGAGAGGTTCAAAATGGCCACCGAATGCTGTTTTTACTGATTAAAATTGGTTAGATTGGTATTAAATGAGCGATGAAATAAATTAAATACTACAAATCACTGAAAATGGCTTAGAGGGTTATAGCATAACCAAGCAACCCAAATATTGTTCAGTGTTATTTTGTTACAAATCCTAAATGACAGCTATAGAGAGTTCCAAAATGGCTGCCAAAACACACCTTTACACACATCAATTAAGTTAAAATGACAATAAATTAGCATTAAACAAATTAAATATTGAAAATAATCCCTGTGAAATGGATCTAAAATAGAAATATGCTTCCCAAATTAAGTTATAATTGTGCAAAATGGAGACATACAAAATATGGATTTATGCACAAAAATGGGTATCATCAATAATAAATCAACATTAATGTCAAAAGTATTAACCCTAAAGCTCCCAAAGGTTACAAAAGGTTACAAGAGAAACCAAAACCGCTGAAGTCCGAATACGTCATAGACGGGGGTCCTATATGGGCACGAAATCGCTACCTAGGCAGCGCCCCCGGGTGGCTTGGTATAGGTGGGATACGAGAGGTCCCATGTTTGAGCCCCGGCGGAAGCCACCAATTTTTGACACCCTTATTTCCGAGGAGATTAGGCTCAGAACGAAAGTGGTAGGTAGGAGGAACTTGGGGACCTCTAAGTTCATCCTTTCCGCTTATTTTAGCGAAAGAATTTCGACCCTACCACCTTCAGGGAATACAGTGTCCGTTCAAAGTTCGGAGGTCGGGGGGGGGGGGATGTAACTCTGTGATTCTAAAAAATTAATTTTTAGTCATTTAGATAGCAGATATCCATTTCAAACTTGGTATTTAGGTAAAACTAGTCATTTTCTAAAATATTTAGCAAAAAACGCATGAAAATCGGATATTACTACGATTTTTTAGAAAATTTTGATTTTTGCTTATATTTTCCGTACAAATGCCGATTTTTCATATGTTTGTAATTATGACGTCACAGTGACGTAATACGTTCACGGATGACGTTGATTTTGGTATCAATGGAAAGAGGGGACTGATACCTATCCAATGGTACCACATACGGGGGTCAGGGGGATTCGCAATAAATATTTAGGGAGGGGTTGCAACAACAACCCCCCTCCGTATAATATGTTTGTGAAACTCGCTCCGTATAACAAGGGTTAAGGACTTCTTGCAAAACTATGTTATAGTAATATTTCAATTTCATAATAGCGGCCAAAATGAGACCTAAAATGACAGCTAAAATACCTAAACTGAAGAAAAATTTATGTCTGCAAACATGTTTGACCTCATTATGAACGCCATTTTGAATTTTAAAAATATTAGATTATTTTTCTTTAGGAACCTATTTCTGCAGTATAGTAACCACTAAAGCAATTTTCGAGTGATTATTTTGTATAATTTTTATTCATTATGCAGATGTATTCATGTAACCCATTTTGTTGCATAAAATGTTTTTTGCGACTATTTTGGATCTCTCATCCCAAAAAGCCATTTCCGGCAATTATTTTTAATATTTCTTTCTATCTTTCATTCTCTCTCTCTTTCTTTTTTCTTTTCTTTTCTTTTTTTTTTTACTAATTTGTTGTCATTGTGAATTCAATTTTTGTGCCTGATATTGTATTTTGATGGCCGTATTGGACGTCATTATCAGTGGTATTTTGGATTTCAAACATAACAACGAAATATTTTCGGTCTCTGTTTTATCCACTAAAGCTATTTTCAAGTGTTTTTTTTTTTAATAATCGATGTTTTTATTGACACTGTATTCCAGTTATATGTGAAAAAATATATTTTGGTGTCCATTTTTAGG
>JXSR01S032857.1:61097-77460 GCA_000969725.1 Ophiothrix spiculata | reverse complement strand
AAACATAATATTATTCTTATAATTTGGCTAAAGAACACAATTGGTGAAACTTTTCCATAGAATTTATCATCGTCATTTAATTTAAAAACGACTGTTCAAATGCTTTTTAAAGGCTTTAGTTTACAAATATTTTACAAACTGTATAGTTGACAAAACTAGTGTCCACTTAATCTTACAGCACAAAAGAAACCTGTCAATCAATATACATAAACGTTGACAAGTTATTTTACACATAATTTATAAAAACAAGTTCAAAATGGTGTCAAGAGATTACTTCGAAAAAGTTTGTGCCTTTTTTGGTCTTGAAACCTCATAATTTCATAATGTTCGGACGATTTTATTTTGTTCACATTTTGATACATTTTAGGCTTTTAAAATACTTCTTAATGAAATACAAATAATATTGTACGTATAGCGTATGTGTGATGTTGATATTGAATGATAATGCTACAAAAGTACTACGCTCCAAGATCTCCCGTTTGAGCTCTCTATACCTGTTTAAAATCTAAAATCTACATTCCGTTGTATGATTTATATGTAAATTGAGCATTTCATCAATGCAGAAATTGCCATTTTGTTATTAAAACAAAAGCAAATACATTGTTTCGTATTTACCTTCCAAATCTCAAGTATGTTTGATGGCTCGGTGGAATTCCCCGTGCTTCCTAATGCACGACTTACCCGTGCCAGAAGAGATGGTTCTAGTCTCAACAAATGCAGTGGAAAGTGTTTTTCTTTTCATGATTGGTTTTATGAACAGTCGATGTCATTGTTACTTTAAAAGTTGGAGTTTAGATTTTCTGTTGAATTGGTCTGTCGTTTTATTTATTTTTTACTTATTTATTTATTTGTGAGCAATTTGTATTTCATAGTTGCCTATGTTTTACTGTGCAAATCTAATTAAGGTTACATCATTAGGATAAAATGAGCAGTTTTATATTAATGGGTTAAAATTAACACTTTTTGCAGATATCTCGAAATCTAAAGATGCACGGGCTTTTTACTTGACATGTTGTTAGGGCAACAATACGGACAATATTTGTTTTATCTCAAGATGTTTGACAAACAGTAAAGCAATCAATAAAAATCATTCAATTCACCACCATAAAACCTGGATGCTGCTACTATGTTCACATACATGTATCTATTTGCTTATAATGGACCCATCTGACTGACGTCATCAAGGTCACAAGAGTTCAATATCCGCATATCACTAGATTTTTTCAGATGAGGACATGTGCTATATATAGGTGGCGAAAATTGCTTAAACGTATCAGTACGAGTATGTTTTCCTACAAGCACGTATAAGCTTTCATTTTTCCATTTGTGATGAAATCACAAATGGTCTGTTTTCTTACGTTTCTTCTTCTTCCAACATTTTGACGTCTTATATCTCTGGCATACAATGACCGATTTGGACCAAACTTGAATGAAGGGACCAGGGTCACCTCCCATTTATGTCACCTGACCCCTGACCCCTCAAAGGTCACGTAGGTCAAAAACTTGATTTTCGCGAAAAAAGTTTCAACTCAAGTACGTTACAAGGTATTGGCATGAAATTTTAGGACATGAATCTTCTTGACATTGCCTACAAAGGTTATGGGGTGACAAAAATGTCCGAGGTCACTTGGTTCAAAAAAGGTCAAATTATATAAAAAATCCTAAAAAATCTGTAACTTCAAAGTTAAAGGTTGTAGAATTATTCTGTTTGCACAGATAGGTTGCAAAAAAACTACTGAATACATACATACATGTAGGGTCAAAGTTCATAGGTCAAAGGTCAAATTTTAAAGTTTGTTCAATTTCAAAAATTAGGGTGTCAAATTGTTCGTCTTGAAGCAGCGATCAAAAGTTATCATAGTGATCTCGACGTCGGACTTATCCTTAGGGGTCATCTTTGGGGGTCAAAGGTCACCCAAAAGATCAAATTTTTAGTTTTGTCCGATTCCAAAAATTAAGGTGTCAAATTGTTAAACATGGAGCAGCGATCAAAAGTTGTCATGGTGACCCCACCACCTGACCTCTCCTTAGGGGTCAAAAGGTGTCAAATTGTTCGTCATGAAGCAGTGATCAGAGTTGTTCGACCTGATTTTAGGGGTTATAAGGTCACCAAAACAGGGGAGACAGACGAGACGTCATCATTTAGAAAAATTGTATTTACTAGTCCAGCCCACATTTGAATTAGGCCCATGATTAGGTGTAGATACTTTAGGAAAATTACAAAGCACATGGTGTGACTATTATGTTTTTCCCTATCGAATTTATCAATCATATTTTATTCTCTTTCGATTTACAGTCGCAAAATAAAATATCATACTTAAAACAAAACACATTTGATATTGCACATTTTGAAAGGCCTACACAAATGCATGACCGATATAATGACATTGCAGCAACCAGTTTACCAAAATGCGGTATTTTGATTACATACTTCTGCTTTTACTTGGATAGGGCTACATATAATAAGCCCACAAAAATCCAGGTTAGTGATCTTCCCGAGTTAAAATTAAACATGTGATCAGCATCATCCTCTTTCTATATAATTTAATTCAAGCTAGTATTGTTGATATCAGCAGTTCCCATGGTACCGTGCGTTGAAAAAGGGACCTACATATACATCGTCTGCCTGAAAAGTCAAATTTTCAACTTTGCCCGATTTCAAAAATCAAGGTGTCAAATGTCAAATTTTGTCATGGCCATTGCATCACAAATGGTCGTGCTCTATGAGCGCAATACCTCTAGTTGTATTTGCTTTTGAGAATCTCGAATCTGTGCCTACAATCAAGGAAAAAAGTCGTTGGAACACTCGAGTCTTTTAAGGTCCATTCATCCGTTTAAAACTCTAGAAACTTCAGTAAGAGATGGATAAAGTTGAAGGCAATAAAGCACTCTTTTCTTCCGACCATCCCCTTCCCCCACCCCTGTTTCAATGTTGGATGTAAAGATGCTTCTTGTGTCCGGATCAACATTGAGTGATGAACATGGAAAGCGTGCGAAATCAATGACATGCACAGATAATTGTGCCAAGATTTTTTTCCCTGATTGTAGACTTATCAAATCTGTTTGGAATCACAATTTGATATGTATTGTTTGTCAACCTAAAAATATATCATCTGTGCCAATATGGCTAATTCAAATAAAAACAAGACTATTATTCATTAACATAGTTATCGATATTCAGTCGTACACTTTTTGTCCTTAAATTGCTTACTGACGATTTGAAGTTGATAAATTTGCATCAATGACATCAACATCATTGAATTAAGTATTGGATGAACCTAGACCTTATACAATGTTATTCAGTTATATAAAATTATTCTAATCTGATTCATGAATTTGTATTTATTCCATTCGATTTTTTGGTGAAAGTAAATGCACTAACGGCTTCAAACCTAACCGTTTATTGTCTGCCAGTTCTTGGCGGATGGCTATACCATGCAGTTATTAGAAAGGATTGAGTACAGTATTTCATTTCAAATTGGGTCGAGTTTAAGAATGTTGATAGCCAATCGACATACTACTTATTTGTGATGACTCACCCCGAAAAGAAGGACTTTGCAACAAAACACTTCTCAAGATACTGGTGAAAATAGGTAGAAAAATATAAAGAAAATAATAAGAATTTCCAGCAAATTTTCTGTTGTAAAATTTGATCGCCTTGATAAATTTCGACAAATAAGGTGTCATTTCAGAGCTTAGAAAATGCTGTTACAGATGCAATGATAAACTCAAAATTGATATCATCTGCAAAGTCCCTCCTTTCGGGGTTAGTCATCACAGTTGGTTTTAACTAATCCGGGTTGGGGCTAAAGCTAACCAGCTGATGACAGGGGGCGTTCTTGAAATTAATGTTGAGCAGGTTGAACCGTCCAGAACTGGTAGACAACCGCCGGTTGAGTTTTGAAGCAAGCTCTTACATGTATTTAAATAATAATACTAATAAACGACATTTGATAAAGCGCCATTCAAAAATGATCACAGCGCTTTTACAAAGAAAAATGATGAAAACAAAGAAAAAAGATTACAATTTTACAAACAAATGAGTCCGAGTCTGCTTCTTGAAAATTGTGATACTTGCAGAGTTCCTAATGCCAAAAGGCAAATTGTTCCATTTTCTGGATCCAAACGAGCTAAATGTACCATCGGCGAGTTTAAACCGTGCTTGCCTGGGAGCAACATGAATTGAGATGTACTCTTTGAGATAGGCTGGTGCATCTGCATTAATAACTATAAACACATACACGAGGACTTTGAATATTGTATAATAAAGTAAGCCCAAATAATGAAGTGTTTGACGATGCTTTAAATATTTTATTTACATATATTTCTCTCTTATTTGTTATGTTGATTGTAGTCACTTTGTTTTATTAGAGTCGTAAAGGCAGAAAACGTCATTGGCATTTTGCAGATTCTGACTATTTGTGCTCTCTCAAAACACCCGCAACATTCATTTTAATAATCTTTAAAAAAACACCTTTTCAAGGCGCTTCAACAGAAAACTGTAACTTGTTAGATTATCTCTAAAAACAATTTACAATTCAACTTTAAACATTTATGAAGTTTGGTACTCTTTCAATTGCAACACGTTATATATTCTTATATATATATATTACAATCAAACAAACAAATACTGTATTCTCTATTGCATTTTGATGAGACATTAAAACCTCATCACCAACATTGTGACCATGGTGTGTAGTCATGCATATTTTTGTTTCAGCAGATGTGATATTTGGGACAGACTGGAATACGTGGTCTAATTCTCCAGACTCCCTTTTTCCCAAGAATGTTTGAATGGTAACATGATATACACCCGGGTAATCACTATTCCTGCGTTACAAATTAATGAGTTGGACATAGCGGCATACGAGAGAATGCTGCCTGTGTCATCTTTGAAATCTGGTTTGTGTTTGTTGTCATCATTTGCTGTCAAATCAACTCTTAAATTATAAACATTAGCACTGGGGCAAACCTACTGGTTTCAGTGCACTGTCCAACAACCATCCAACACTGTTAGAAAAATTTACGGACATAAAAAGCATCCGTAAATTTAATGAACATATTCATCCATCCACACAACCAAACACTCCAACCCCTACACACCCCCATCAATACATCTGCCTACCAACCCCAACACACACCCATATCAACATCCATGCATGCCCACGTATATACAGGAAAATACTAAGTAATCATGGAAACAAATTTGCAGACATAGAAAAGATAAACAGACACATTAAGGAATAAATGCTCAAATATGTTTTATTATTAACACAATTTAATTTAACTTCATGAGCGATAAATTCATGTAATGTTAAAATTAAATTCAATGTCCATGAAGAAACTGGTTTTCCCAATCCGTCCAACAGAGAAAATGATGCCTCAAGCTGTATAATCCTCTGTAAATCTATGCACAATATTGACAAAATGATAGTCATATGCAAATGTAAGAGATAGATGTGGTAAATTACCCAGTAAATTGTAATCATATAAATAACCCATTAATGAAAAGTGACGCACATAGATCATGCAGAAGGACTCAAATAATTAGCACCAAGTAGGTGACCGCATTTCACATAAATACATAAATCATCAACGCTTGATCAGTAAACGAATTTAGTATCGACTTTAATTGAAACGTTCCTGTTGTGGCCTGTCGATGTTTGCCAGGATAAACTTTTTGTAAACCTAGAAAATGATTCATTCAAATATAGACAGTTACACATTATTATAGCTGTTTTTATTCAGTCGTATTCTTATTGTCCTTGCTTATTGACATACTGAAGTTGTTGAATTTGCATCACCGACATCGATGACAATAAGATTGAATGAAGCAAGCTGGGTGATCTAGAAACCTCTGCATACTCTTATTCATTCATGTATTCTTCATTCATGTATCTTATTCATGCGTTTGTATTTATTCAAAATCAATTTTCTTACCAAATTGAGCATGCATATTTATGAGAAAGTGAGCACAAATATAAGTGTTTAGTGATACCTTGTTAATGTCTTCGTGTCTTATTTGTTGCTTTGAATTTAGTCAATATTGTTTATTCAATTCCAACTTTTGCTTAGAGTGTGCACACATATTTATAAGAAAATGAAATCAAATATTA
This sequence comes from Ophiothrix spiculata, assembly GCA_000969725.1. NCBI lineage: Eukaryota > Metazoa > Echinodermata > Ophiuroidea > Amphilepidida > Ophiotrichidae > Ophiothrix > Ophiothrix spiculata. The sequence goes on along the minus strand of JXSR01S032857.1, from coordinate 71,344 downwards.
AGCTTTGGTGAAGCATTCTAATAGTTTTGTTTCAGCTTGTGTCCTTGTGCTTGTATATTTTTGCTGCTTTCATATCAGTCAATTATTTGACATTTATGACCAAGCAACCGAACGAGCATCACCCTCGTCTGCCCGGAGGGTCCCTAAGGTTTTATTGTTCCCGCTGTATAAAAAATAAATGAAAAGCAACCGATTCGGTAATCTATGTACATCCTGTGCAGCCATGAAAAAATATAGGGGTACAATTATTTAAGGCGGGGTATATAGTCACCATTTTGCAGTATGCATACTATGAGGTTTAAACTTACAGAGAATGTTACAATGATCATTTCCCTTCTTTATAAGGAAAACAAACCGATGAAAATGAAACATTTGAAAGTCTTATGATTTCTTAATTACGTAACGCATGGCTGATTCCACTTATCTTGGTACCGTTGGATAGGGAAGGAAATACCTACCTATTAATAATAAATCTAATAAGAGGTTCGGTTTGAGTAGACGTGTTACAAAAAATAGACTAGGTAGACTGGAGTTAAAACGGTAAATTTCATTTGAAACAATTAAACAACAAACTTCATAACTAAACAAAGAAACAAAAAAATATGTGCAAATTTATTCAGTCAAATTAAGATATTGATAAACACATAAAACAAGGTATTACGTTCCCCCCCCCACCCCCACCCGTTTGGTGAGACAGTCGGGGACGGCCCATTCGGTGATCGTGACAGTTACAAAAGATTTTAAAAAAAGGAAGAGACAAATTCAGAAGAAAAGAGGAGAAAAATAGTTTTAAATGTTCTAAAAATTGTCGAAAACTTGCCGTGCGCTTGTGATACCTTTTTGTTGTTGTTGTTGTTGTTGTTGTTGTTTTTTTCAAAAGCTACGTCAAAAAAGTTTGGGTGTACACTTTTTTTACTTTTGCTCTTATGTCATTCGGAGGAGATTGATGGTTGTGCCCCACCACTCAAAAAATCCTGGGCACGCCACTGCTGTGTATTTGGGTGTGTGGAATAGTCTCGAAACGTTCGTAAATCATGTAAACTATTTCTAACAGTATACCGTATCGTCATACTGTTACGGTCAAAGATTTCAAATGACCAAGTCCAAAATCACCTTACGGGTTCTTAAATGAAACAAAATAAATATATTGAAATATATTTTATAATCTGAAACTTTCTTAAAACTTAAATATTTGTTACAAATTTGCTTGTTGTCTTTAAATATTACTTTTAAATAACTTACAGATACCGCTGCGAAATCCGCGCGATCCTAGGTTATTTCACAAAGTTTATATTCCACGCTATAGTCCGAGATTGTTCATTAATGTCCACGGCATTAAAATCTTGAATAATCTTGCAGTCGTATTCTTGCAATTCACAAGTCCCGGAATCCAGCTGGCAAAAGGTAAATCCAAAAATTTCCTTGCAAAATCAACTGCCAATTTCCACACAATTGTCCAACAATCAAAACGAAGCTCCACTTGGCTTAAAAGCTGAATCCACAGCACATAATCCACTCGGAAATTAAATATTAAAATAACAGTTTGTCTTTAATTATCCATCCAAAGTTTAATTAGCAAACTCCACTCAGCTGTAAAACTCCGTCTACCAAAATCAGCTCCTCCAGAAGTTTTCAAGCTGCTCCAAAGTCAATTCCACTTTATCAGTATAACTGCAACTTGTCAAATCCATCCACACAAAACAGCGTCTATTTCACTTCTGCCAAAAGTCACACGGCCCAGCCCAAAGTTTCCACATTTTCAAAAAAATTCCCCCACGATGTCATTATTCTTTTAACACACTGGGAATTTCCCATCTAGTATATTTACAATGCAAGATAAATACAAACACATTAAATAGCAAATGGAATTCCCAAAGTGCCGGTTCTAAATATGATCTGATTACTGATCTAATTATGTAAATTCCACCATCTAGCATCTGATTGGTACTTTAATTTATGCAAATTTAATAGGTTCATGCAATCATGCCTATTTTTAAAAAAAATTGGAAATTACCCTAGATTGCAACATCTCACACTGAAAAGTTCTTTTTGAAAAAATTCCCTCACTGTTGCAATTAAAGATTTCAGTAATAAAAACTTCTCCAATTAAACAATTAATTAATCAACAAAAACAAATAATTCCGGTCCACATAACAATACCAATATATTTTCCCAACTCATGCTTTCACAAAATTGAAATTTTTGGATAGATTTGCTCAATAGAATAAGCCAAACATTATGTGAGCAGACAAATAAATATAGATAATCTTTTACGTAGCTTGGTAGATTTTATGCTAGACAAATCAAGGAAAGTAAACTTACTGTTTACATTTCGTCTTCTTGGGAAGAAGACTTGATCACAATTGGTTTAGTCCGTCGCCTTTCCTACGAAACTTGACCGCAAACATCGTAAAATCTAAATTGCTAAAATATTGCTAAGATCTCATTTTTCCGCAGAAAGATCCAAAAAACTAAATAACGTTAGACAATTTTCCCTTGTGAGGTAAAAGGTAGACAACTGACTTGACATTAAATATCGAATATATATTTTCTGTTGGTTTCCATCTTGAATAACCAGCCATATCTCGGTATGTTTTAGATTTTAGAGACTTTTACAAACTTCAAATCAAGGGCACTTTAAAGCTCACATAAGTGACAAAGAAACAATGGGAAACTTGAAGGTTTAGATAACTCAGAAAATTAGGTCCAAAGCCGTGCACAGGGAACTGAATTTGCCATATTTCCGTTCGTACGCTATACCTAGAGATGTGAAACTTTACAGGGTTGATTAGCACAATGTTAGGGTTGGTTCAAAGTTTTTGGCAGACAGAATATTCTATGCAACAACTATCCGTGTTTAAATTATTTCCCCCTGTACCCTAATGCACCTTGGGATTAGAACGGGGATTTGATGATATCGTGTAGAATACGCGTCTAGGCATTGCATTAAAAATTATGGTAAATTTAATTTCCTTAATTCCGTATTATTGTGCACGAGTTTGGACCCAATTTTAAGAGGTTTGTGTGCTTTCAAGTTTCCTATTGTCTCCGTGTCATCCGGATATGCAAAAAGGGGTTTTGCTTAAAAGTTTACATGTATAGTTACAAATATGAAAAAACACACATTCCTTGTTATATACCGAGGTATGGCGGATATTCAAGATCAACAGAATATGCAATATTCAAAACCAACAGAAATATATATTAAAACCTATATTTTGGAAGATTTTATTTTAGTGATTCAGATTTTATAGTCTCTTTAAAAGTCTCTTTTAAAATGTTGTTATCAGCAACGAATCAAATCCGTAATCTAGATTGATGCTTCTTACGTCACGGTGTGACGTAAAAGTCGTATCTGTAATGGCTGCCATATGGTATTTTATATAACACCTGGTCAGTAAAATGCGAAAACTTCTTCAAAATCTCTCTCCCATATGCGATTGGCTCATGAAATCGTTCTAAATTAACCATATCAAGACCCACCATGCATATCTATAAAATTGGCAGGCAGCTATGGTAGATACAACTCGCATGTATTCACATGGCGACTTGTAACACAAGAACATTGTTTACTCGTGTGTGCATCATTTTCCTACCTTTGAAGCAATTACACTGGACAAATATGATCTTGCATTCCAGTCTATCATGGAAGTATAATATTTCTGTTGAAAGTTGCGATGCATAGTTGTGCAGCAAAATCGTCATTAAGGCTACAGTCCCTAAATACGCTCGCTCGGCTGAATGTCATGTTTACTGCAAGTTTTTACCTACTTACACCTATCAGAATATTACGATTTCTGATGTACATATTTAATAGAGTTTCTAGCTTATACATTAATCTTTACTAGTGATTTCACGTCCACTGTCAAGGACAAAATGACGCCTAAAGACTACTTCGAAAAAGTTGATCCCTTTTCGCCGAAACCTCATAATTATATGATGTTCGAACAATTCCACTGGTTTAAATGTTGACAGATTGTAGGCTTGACCCTTCTTATTGAATTACTAACAAAATATATTAATATGCTAGTGTTGATTTTGAATGATAATGTAACAATCCCGCATTGTTTTACCTGAAAAAACGGACGTGAATTATGACTCTGAGTTCACCCTGTTTGAGCTGTGAATTGCCATTTTTAATTACTACATTTTGTCTGATATATGCAATCGCATAATTTACTTACATTGAGCATTCCAATGAGGCAAAAATTGAAATTTTTATGTAAACAAAAGAAAAATACGGCATTTTAATGTTTATGTTTTAGATTTTAGTTTCACGATCTCAACGCTGCCTTGATAGCTCAGCGGTAGATCCATCGCTTCGTAATACATGACTAACTCCTGCCATAATCCATGGTTCGAGTCCCCGCAAATGCAGTGGAAACTATTTATCTTTTCATGATTAAAAAAAAGTTAGGATTCAAATTTTCCTGAGCAGATGGATTCCCTTTACCCTTAACTCAGCAAATGCAACTTCATTAGTGAGTTTACGAATAGTTAACAAATAATTTTCTCAGCCTTTGTAAAATTAGCATTTTAAATACCGTAATAACTTTTCGTTGCGTCCACAAATCCATGTTGAAGCATGTTGTGTGGTCTATTTACATTAACAAAACATTTAGATACACAGCAAAAAATAACTACTAAAAGTTTGCGATTAACGTGTTTCGATTAAAAAAAGACTAACTTTTTAAATCTTTGTAGAGCAAATAACGTGTTTTCTTGTTAATCGCCGCCAGGGTAACTGTAAATTTCGGCTGAACAGTGGAAAACCGCTATATTTATTAATCGTTTGGTACATGTTCCGTACTTTTACTCGTAATTCGGAGCAAAACGTTCTGGTTCACAGATTAAAATTTACCGCGAACAACGACGTGATCACAACGCAAAATGGCCCCCTTCGAGCCCTGCAGCGATAGAGACATTGCCGCATTGTTATATCTTTGGGGACTACCTGGACTTATTTCTATATTCAAAGGTAAATGTAATTATTAATTTTGGTAAATGCTGAACTATCAAATGACGATGCATTGTCCACTCCAGCAAACATAATACGGTAAGCTTAATGGACTTCGATGCAAATACATCGAGCATTGACGATCTACGCAGCCAGTGACTGCTGTACAATACACTGGACAGCGACCGATGTGCAGTGTATTGTAAAGCAGCGCTGATCTTTACTGTACTTGTCTCATCGATATAGACTGTTTTGACTTCGTGGGCAATCATGGCTCATCTTTTTCTGCACCTTCTGAGCCACAGGATTTATTTAAAGGGTGTACTAGTCCATGCTTGGCTTGTAAAATCTGAGAGGCCAAGTAGACCAATAAACAGTGTAATTCCGGGGGTGCAAAGCAGTGTTGATATGAATAATAAAGTTTGATGGTTCAGCACTTTAAAACCAAAATTAATAATTACATTTATTATTAAATATAGAAATAAGTTCAGGTAGTCCCAATGGGGGACCATGAATAGATTTAACAATGCCTCCATCTCCATGCCTTTCATTTAATCAGTAATCGATTAAGTTTGAAATTTTAATCAACATGGGAGTAAAAAGGGAACTAGTCTACCATGGAGTAATTTTTGCTCAACCTTTACGATTAAAATATTTACTCTTTTAAAAGATTAAACAATTTAATCAACAGGAGAGTAATCCTTTAATCTAGCAACATCGATTAAAAATTAATCAAAAAAAAGACTAGTTCCCTTTTTACTACCGTGTTGATTAAATTTTTACTCTACGTTGAGCAATTATTTTTTGCTGTGTAGGGAACTTGTGGTTTTATAAACCAGTAACCAACGATCACAAATTGCAGTGCTTAACAAACTGTTTCTTTTTCTTTATTAATCTTATTTAAGTATTATTTAAAGGTACGTTGCTTCAACACAAATAAAAATCCCAGGCCGTATACGATTTATAGAATCCTTAAATATATCAGGCACGTAAAGATTATTAAATATATACATATGGATTTAAGCATCCATCAGTTGCTAGTTGATTGAACGATAATGATACGAAAAGTAGATATTGGAAACTGAGTGATTGAAACTAGGTATCACTACACCAGATTAGTAGATACCAAAAGATTAAAATGGATTACCCAAACTGAATGCATCACTAGTTTCATCAAAGGATGTATGTTTTAAGCCTATTGTCTTATTTTATTCAAATATTGGTCCCTGTTTTTTGTATGGCAATCACATCATGATTGCACTTCACCGCCAAAGAATGGGACTAGGGGACTAGTCAGCGTCAGATTACAAATATTTCAGGACCTCTATTCCGGTGGTCAATGATCTACCTTGTCCGCTCAAAGGTAACAATTGTTTACCGAAATTAAGGTTGTTTCTTGACAAATTACAGTTTAAATAATTTAGATTCTAAAGTGTTATTGCGTATTTGATAAACATCAAGAGCACAGAAAATCGAAAATAACATAACATAAACTCCAATAATAGTCTGCAATGTTTTGACATAACTACGGCACATAAGAGAAAAGTAATAATGTAATCATATCATGACATAACTATATTAAGAGTAAATAGGTGGGAGGTGAAGTCTGTTTTCATCAACAATAGATTGCCCCTGATAGTTCATGGCGTAGTTCCGTCTTTTAATGCCCATCCTGTTTACAAAACTAGAAGCACTTGGCAAGGGAAAAATCTACGTTTTGTGTTCAAAGTAATATTCCCGTAGACTGGAGGTAATTGAGAAAGAATGTCACTACAATGTTTGACAAATAAGAAACGAGGCAACATAGAAACTGATCATACGTCTTACTCTTCGTTTTAATCCTTGTTATACGAAGAGATTTTCAGCAACATATTATACGAAGGAGAGGGTTGTTGCAACCCCCTTTAATATTTTATAGTGAATCCCCTCCTGCCCCTATATGTGGTACCAATGGATGGGTATTGATCCCCTATTTCCATTGATACCAAACTTAAGGTCATCCATTGATGTATGACGTCACTATGACGTCATGATTACCAAGATTAGATCCCCCTCCCTGACCTCCGAACTTGGAAGGGACACTGTTACCCCACTGTAACCCCCTTTACTACAAAAACCCTATAGAAGTTCTTACAGAAATAAATTAATCAAACTTAACCGTATGAAATTACCATTGAAGTTCTTACAGAAATGTAACAATCTTTCGAACTGTAGAAGTTCATGGTGATATGATGTGATTTATTGTTAATATGCGCTCACTTACATTTCCAGATTGAGAATTATTAAAAGTCATTAACCAGACAATTTTCGAGTTTACGACAGTAAACAAAATAGTTAACAAAATTGTTTGTCATTTTTGTTAAATTAGCATATGTGTAAATTGTAATTTCTCTTCATTGCGTCTACCAGTCCATGTAATCCTACTGTGAAGTCTATTCATATTTACAAAAGATTTGTACGTAGCGAACTGACAATTTTGTAAACCAATTACAAACGATTTACAATTTGTAATGCTACCGACTGCGATATTCAGTTTTTGTAATCGGCTAAAAGGAGAGCAATAGAAACGCGGTCATTTTACGAGAGAAAATGTTCACAGAAGTGCAATTTAACGGTACATTTCGTTCACACAAAGAAAAAATCTAGTCGTTAACAAATTTGTAAATTGGTTGAAAATATTAACCACGTGAAATATTATTTGAATGGGTGTTTATAGTTCTTTCTGAGGTGCAAAATACTTTGTGCAACAAGTCTTTGTGATTACATTAATATTAAAATAGCGAGTCGATGATTGAAATCACATCATGAGTATCGAAGCATGCAATGCAGCTTGACATCTTGGTATACTATTGATTAGTGTTATTATTTTCGACAAATAATTACGACGGATTACCATAGATTATATCTTGTCAATGTTGACTAATTTTTGAAATAATACGAAGTTGCATTTAAATGCTAATTTTTCAATTGTTCCCCTAACAAATCAGTTAAGTAGAATTTGTTAACTAAAACTCCCAACTAATAGCCTGCTTTTTTATTGTTCGGAACCAACAATTTGTTAACAAAAACGTAAACTACAGAATTGAACTCGATAATTTATTGTTCTCAAATGCATTTAGGTGATTAGACAATATGTGTGGTGACTCACACCGAAAAGGGGGACTTTGCGACGATCTTCAAACTGAGATATCAGGCTCTGAAGTTGAGAAGTGGTAAAATTTTCGTCTGGGGGTGAATTTAAGATTTTGTGATATTATGAATCTTCAAAGTTTTTAAAATCTTCCTACCAAGCCATTTTTTATAAAATTGCGGAAAAATATGATTTTAGACAAATTTCTAACACCGTGTCAATCTCGTTTTCGCAATTTTGTGATCGGAAGAAAAACATCCATATTAATTAACAATATGCCTAATTTGCCATATTTTTGTAACTAAATTAAAGATATGTATCTTGACAATGTCTAAGTCAAATTTGATGATGATTGAGTGCTCCTAAGTACCCGTTGTTAAGGAGATTTTGTGTATAGTTGAATAGTAATCAATAAAACTGACGCTTTCACAAACCTACAATTTAAAGCCTGTTTTTTCTTATTGCTATTTTTGAAAAGTGATCAACACGCTCTTACTAAAATAGCCATATCTTCGGAACGGATTGTTATATCGAAATGTTTGAGGTACCAAATTACTTGTGATGTGATACTCTAAGCTTTCTCATGATGCCAAAAACTCAATTTTGATGTCGGAACCAAAGTCCCCACTTTCGGTGTGAGTCATCACATTTATTACTCATTTGACCATGGTTTGTGAACATACCTGTTTACCATACAGTTCCTATGACTGAACCATAAAATTATGTACTTTTGTAGATTTGTCGAAAACAAATTGTTACTTTTTTTCTCACTGGTATGGCTGTGAACGCTACTGGTTACTGACGACACCAAGTCAAGTGTGTTGTAACGTCGGGCATTGACATTTTGTGTGTGTTTAATTAAGTAAGTGTACGATTTTACAGGGTGTACCAGAAAAAACCGTACAATCTTTGTGTGTAATGTTCTTGAGTTTAACGGATAGTCAGAAAGTATGTAAAGGTTGCATTTTATAGCCTATTAATTGAACTTTCAGATACCGTTTGTTTCATTTCAATCGGTAGGAATACAAGAAAAGATATGTTTTATCAAATATTTGGGTGGAATTTTGTCTGGTCCAATTTCATGATTATTGGCTATAAAGTAGGGCATTTCTGAATGGAATAAATATGGGTCACCTTGGGAAATTTATCGTATCTGTCTTATTTTAACACAGATAAAAGAGAGCATGTACGTAATAAATAAGTAAACATTGTTACGGTTGAGTGAGCAGATTAATGCTCAAAAGAGCTTCATTTAAGGTGAACTTACAAACTCGTGAAATTGGACCAGAAAATTTTACATTTAAATAGTTGACAAAGCATAACTTTTGTTGTACAATACCGATTGAAATGTAACAAATGCTATCTAAAAGTCCAATTCATGGGCTATAAAGTGTATCCTTTATATACTTTCGAACTATCCGTTAAACTCAAGTAAATTACACGCAAAGATTGTAAGGTTTTTTCTGGGACACCCTGTATGGATCAGAAACAGACCGAACCTAATTTCGGATCTATTTTTACCTTAGCCTGAAATGTAGAAACACACACCATATAAAGGCTAAACGTGGGGTAAATCTCAAAAAAGATTGGTCTTTGGAACTAACAAAAAGAGTGTCTTACAAATCACAATAAAGGATATCGTAATGTTTCCAGGGAAATAATCACAGCAATCTGATCGATTATCTGATGATTACCCCTCATAATGATTCTATAATGTGAATACCCTGAAAACCCACATAGAAGCATATATGCTTATAGATGGATGCCTTCGGCCTATCCTGAGAATCCAGAAAATCTGTGTGTCGCCCTCTTGAAATACGATACCTTTGATGTAGTTTGGCAAATCTATTGTCTTAATTTGAACCTCAAAACAATTTTGAAACAGTATAGAGAACGTCTGGAAACATAGCTCTGTCTGTAGAGCGTGAGACTGCTAATCTGAGGATTCAGAGTTCGAGTCCGTGCAACAGCTCTGCCTGACATTTTTTTGTTTTAAATAACCATGATCAAGTGTGTCATGGAAGTAGTAAACGATGGAAGTAGTAAACGATTATTTAATTGTATTACAAAGGACTATAATACGCATACATCTGTTTGTACTTGTTTATGATTTAGCTCTCCAAAGATAGTCAGAAAAGTAAAAAATAGGGATACATATTT
>JXSR01S032855.1:9703-20361 GCA_000969725.1 Ophiothrix spiculata | reverse complement strand
TTTATTTTTTTATTTAATTCAATATGGGTGTTAAGAATTGTAAGAACTCAAAATTGAAGCTTGTATTAAAGATTAATTTAAAAGTATAACGATAAAGAATAACGAGAAAGAATAACGATACATTGGATGTTATCGATGTTTCCATCAATTGTAGTAAGTTTTTTGATTCCTAACAATACAATTCAAACCATGAGATATACACCAATTTTTGTCATAAAAGAAAGGTTACAATGGTCGTAGCCTTCATATTTAACACTCAAAACACGTATTCTTTAATTATCAAAACTTAATTAGACCCACATTCCTTAGCACAGTTTATATATTAATGTCTAACAAATACAAAAATCAATTTTGGGATTGTAACACTCAACCATTTCTTTTCTTGCATAATAAGCAATACCTGATTTAACAAAATGTTGAAGATATATCCCTCACATTAAGTTTGCTTACGTGCGATGCATTGCGTTCCAGATTTCGACTAAGTCTTGCAATTCGTGTCGTAGCAAAGATGAAGTTTTTTTAAATTCTACGGATATTTTGACTTAAACATTAGATTAAAAGTAAAGTAGGACAATTGTATTATTTTACCAAGGTAATGCGATTAGCAGGTAATTAAAGTAAACTAGCTACCTGTTGAGACGAGAGAGATAAAACGCAAATCAGGTCTCGATCTTATTCTAAATTGTATCGGCCTACTTTTAATTCAAAATTAGAAGACGTTTGTGAGATTTCCATCTTCTTGTTGATTTTGTGTTTAACTTGGTTTTCCACACATACAATTACAGTAAGATCCCTCAGGAAATCAAGAGAAGTAGCAGTTATTTCGGAAAACACACACACATATATATATATATTTTTGAAATAAGGAATTATCTTTTGATTCTAAAAGTTTTTACTATGCATAATTGTAATTTAAATTTGTTCACGACATTGTACTTTCCTGAGTAATGTCTTTCATATTGAATTAATTAACTTTGTTACCGACCGCTGAAATATTTTGCCGTATTTTTTACGGTTGAAGATATATGGTATATTTTCCGACGGCTATTAAAACTTCGTAAAAGCAATTCAACAGTTCTAAAGGAAATTCTAAGGCAAGTCTCCGTAGTTTGGCGTCATATCGCCAGGAATATGTCAAATATGATAAGATATTACCATTTTGTACATCATTCTCGTGAACCAAATGTAAATTATCTATAAAATTACTTAATTCTCTTTAACATCTTTGATTGAAGTAGTAACTACATTAATTTAGCTTAATTTGCGCTTTAAATATAAAATAAAACCCACTCAGTCAATGAATGACGCAGATGATAGAGCACATGATTTATAAGTGGAATAAAAGGTAATCACCTTCAGTCGTTAGGAAAAGAGCAAGATAACATTCAGGGGGACATTTTTATATTTTTATTAAATAAATGGCGGTATGGTAAAATTTCGGCAATATAATTTCCCGTACAAATTTACGGGAAATATTTTCAAGTGTAGATGTTTTACACTATAATTTCAGATCTACATTTTAACTTTATCATCTCTCAATAGGCGTAGAATTTTTCACAAAAATACTGCGTGACGTCCAGTGCAAGCTTCTTGAATATAAAATCAAGAAGGCGCTTTTAAAATAGCGTAATTCATCATCAACAACAAAAACATCAACAACAATAACAATAACAATAACAACAACAATAACAACAACATCACCAGCAGCAACATCAGTAGCAGCACCTGCAACAACAGCAGCAACGGCAGTAACAGCAGCAGTGGCAACAACAACGACAGCAACAAATCCAAACACAAGGTTTTTTTTATGAGTGTGGATTATCATTTCCCACATTATTGTTGTTTAAAAATGAATAGTGGGAGGGTGTTTGGGGTAGAAGTGGATGTGACTGTTGGTCTTACGTTATTTAGTTTTTTATAAGAGGCAATTTCAAAGTGTTGTGCGCGGGTTTGGGGGAGTCACATAACGTAATGTTATTGCAATTTGGTAGCTTTTTGTTATGTTCATAATTTGATCCATTTGATGGGGTTTTTAGTTGTGAAAAATTGTCTATCTCGTTTAAATTTAAATTATTGATTCAAATTACAAAAGATACTGGGAAAAGAATTTTAGTTTCATGCTCAGTGCAGCATTAATCCTTCTGAGTTCTTAATCAAAACAGAGAGTCGTTGCCCTCTTAACTTAACCATACTTTAAAAGAAAAGAAAAATGACGCTTAAGTTTCATTTTACGTACTACTTAAGTTCAATAAACTAGCAGTTGTTATTTTTAGTTTCTTATTATATTTGTCAAACCCTTTCAATCGGTACCATGAGGCAGGTGCATGCGAGATCCTAGGGGACAGTGTTAACAAAACTCTTATGTCTAATCTTAAACTGAGTTCATCATGTTCATTGTAATCCAATATACGAAGGAAGTGTTGTCTATTATAAAAAAAGAAAGTTGAAACATATTGTTTACCATGTATCTCAATAATTGATACAATTGATAATAATTATTTCCTTTATAAACTGGCCTTTCAGTTAAAGAATCTCAATACACTTTAAAACCGTCTAAAAATTAAGGGAAATATCAGTCACTTAAGACATTAAACATTTTTAAAGATAAGGAATTGTTTGTTTGTTTGTTATTTATTCAGCACATTCCGGAGAACAATAAACAATAATAATAGAGATACAATGGTACAAATTTACAAAAAACAATACAGTATAAAATCAAACACCAAATCCGAAATGTGCACGGATGACCCATTAAGTCTGGCTACCTATGCAGACTTATTTCCAATGGGGCCCGACACAAAAACAAGGACAGAGGTGCCTGATCCAAACAAGGACAATGACAAGAAGGAGGGACAACCAGTGGAAATAAGACTAGACATAAGCTGCCTGTTCATGGGTCAATGCTTTATCACTGAGGTGTTTCTTAACCGCTTGTTTGAAGGTTTGTTTATCGTGAATGAGTTTGATATCTGATGGAAGAGAGTTCCAGTCGAGCGTGGATTGATAAAAGAACGATTTGATGGTCAAACTCTTAACTCTCGGCACCTAAAAATTTAATGCATTGGCTCTGGTGCGGTATGAATGTATTGCAGATGTTTTGGTAAAGAATTGATTAAAGTAAGTGGGTCCAGTAGCATAGAAGACATTATGCATATGATTTAGCCGTAATTGTTTGGTTCTGTTTTGAAAATCTAAAAACTTGACAGATTGGAGCTGCGTCTGGCCAACATGGTCTCTAGGAGACATGTCCAGGATGAACCTTACCATTTTGTTTTGGAGAACTTGCAGTTTTTGTTTGTACGTTTTGGTGAGGCCTGTGTACCAGGCTGCAGAACAATAATCCAGATGACATTGGATTAGAGAGGAACAAAGATCTTTGCGAAGTTTCTGATTAAAGAGTTTGGAATGTCTGTACAAAAATTTCAATCTGCCAAAAGCCTTTTTAACGATGGAATCAACCATTGGTTCACCCGACAGATGTTGGTCAAGAGTAGCTCCAAGATACTTAACTGAATCAGTGGGTTTGATTAAATGATCATCAAAATGAACTTGGAAGTTAGTGACCTTATTCAACTTTCTTTTTGAGCTGAACAGGATCAATTCAGTTTTTCCAGCATGTAAAGAAAGTTGGTTGTCAATCAACCATCTATTATTATTATTTTGAAGGTTTAATTAACTAAACTACTATTGTAATTTAAATTTCGTCACGAAGTATATATAAAATGGCATTTCTTTACCAAATGTATTGCAGATTAAATTACATTTTTCCATCAAAATCATTTTGTCATTTATTTACTTCGTTACTGACCGCATTAGATGTTTTACACCATAAATTTCGATCATTTTTTCGAACTATACATGTTTACTAATTTCACTTATATTTATATAATCAAATAAAATATAAGTGGAATGGGCGTGTTTCGACTTCGTTTAACATTTGCATATTTCACCTTGGTGTAAACAATGCCGTATTTACAGTTGCTTCGAGGTAAATTGCCACACATGTATTACATTTCCACTTACTGCGTTTTTACTTGACATGTCAGATACTTCCCTTGCAAGATGATTTGAGATATTTTTCAGGCGGGTAACGGTATGATTAATTGAAGAAAATAAGATACCCCCCCCTGTAAAATTGTCAAAAATTGATGATTTCCCATATAAAGGAACGCATTTTCGGTTTTCCTATTGGTTCAACGTTATAAAAAATTTCCTTGGTATGATTTGTTCCACTATTCCAAAGTGTTACTAGTCAAAAAGTAGAATCGGACTTTAAAAAAAAAAGACATGCTTACCACAATGTACAAGAACATGCAGCGTTTACTAATATTTGATACTGCCTGGCTTTCATTCACCACTCTCTTTGTTGCAAGGCGATATTTTAAAGTAATGTTTAACTTGTTTAAGTAAATACTTTTCTCTTTGTCATGCTAATATCAAGTAGATTTGATTTCGTAACACCTGGTAACGGTCCATAACAACGGTCAATACATTGCAAAAGGTCATACTCAGGACACACTGTTAAACGCGCATCATTTTTTTATGTCCAAATGTCAAAACCCCCAAATGTGAAAAAATCTGAAGTTTTGAAAGTCCATTTTGAAAAAGTACGCTGTTTTAATCTTTTTTTTTTTTTTATTCCTGTCATTCTGACGACTGATATCTCAAATGATGTCTTTCTAATTCAGTTTGTGTAATGTTATGTTATGTGGAACGCAGGTGCAAATTTGACAAATGGAATGATTCCCGGATTGTTTCAAAGTATTTACTTATCGTAGTATAAACAATAATTTCATCTTGATAAACCAGCCCGTCTATCATGGTTGATATCTGGATCGAAATAAGCCTGGAATTGAATGAAGGTGTTTGGTTGTTTTTTTACTTCTTTTTTCTTACTTACTTAAATGCTATTTAATATTCTGATATTAAAAATATCAGAATATTAAAAAAAAATTACGCGCATAATTATTTGATATCCAAATGTCAAAACCCCCAAATGTTAAAATTTCTGAACTTTTAAAAGTCCATTTTGAAAAAGTACGCTGTTTTAATCTTTTTTTTTTTATTCCTGTCATTCTGACGACTGATATCTCAAATGATGTCTTTCTAATTCAGTTTGTGTAATGTTATGTTATGTGGAACGCAGGTGCAAATTTGGCAAATGGAATAATCTTCCCGGATTGTTTCAAAATATTTACTTATCGTAGTATAAACAATAATTTCATCTTGATAAACCAGCCCGTCTATCATGGTTGATGTCTGGATCGAAATAAACCTGGAATTGAATGAAGGTGTTTGGTTTTTTTTACTTCTTTCTTCTTACTTACTTAAATGCTATTTAATATTCTGATGGTCGTGGCTGTTTTGACTGTAGTGAATGTTAAACCCAAGAACAAGATTAAGATTTAAGGCTTGCATAATATATTATTACTTCGGCAGAAATAAACATATATGTATGGATTCGGATTTGGACCCGAGAAGGATTCTGAGTAAGATATATTAACGTTGTCTTTAGCTTCAAAGCTTTATCTATTAAAACTCCGCACATTGTTCTCTTTTCTGCATGTATATTATTTATTGGGGGAGGTTATAAATAAAACTTCCGTATATTCGATTAAGACTCCCTCGAGGACAACATTGTTTACGCTAATTAGTTTCGGTTGTCTCAAAAGAAGATATTAGGATCTCCCATCATGCCTTGCTGCCAATGAGATTTTTAACCCGGTTGTAATGAAAGGGTTTGTGATGAAATTTATCTGAAATGCAACATTTGGACGAGGTTCGCTAACTGTGCTATGTTTCATAACTAAACCCTCTTACTTAGTGACAACCCGTATGAAAATCCCATTAGAAGCAAGGTATGATGGGAAGTCCTGATACCTTCTTTTGGTTGTCCCAATTAACTAATTGATATGATCATATTTAGTATTTATCATATGCTATGAAGATGTTAAAAAGGTGGTCTGTCTGATAATAAAGTTTTTCATCATGAAAAAAAATAAATCCGGGGGCCATATGGACCCCCCCCCTTTAAGTGTTCAGCGAAGTACATATGAAAAAGGCCAGTTACTAGCACAAATCTTATTCTCAAACCCCAAAATACTCACTAAGAATTGGCAAAATATTCAAAAATACACAATTTTGCATTCAAAATACACATATTCTTACAATCAAAGAACTGGGTTTCCTTTCGCGAAGAGCATTTGATTTAAGTGCAAATATGATTTTGAGGCTTTTCTGATCAGATACAGCTATAATTGACGTGTTGTAAACTATTTTTCTTCAAACTGAATCAATTTGTGCAAGTTTGACTAAGTTTGGGCATTAAAATTTATTTTTTTGAAAATGACTAAAAAAACGAAAAATACTCTAAAATTGCCAAAATACTTCAACCCCCCCACACACCAATACTCATTTGAGTATTTGTAACAGCCCTACTATAATTATATTAAGAACATTCTTTGGTTGATGATCTTAATGGTAGCTTGATAAATGTTACCATTCCAGTAAGTGAGTGTTTAAATGTAATCAGATAATTCAAAACTTGACATATTGCACAAAGCATATTGAACAAAACAGTTTGTTTAATCATAAATACTCTGTACTAATACCATAACCTGTGGAAAAATGTGTAATTTTTCATAATGATTATGTTTCATATATTGATGTTTTTTTATGTTAATGATAACTATTAACTACCATGATTCCTGTAATATTTTATTCACTGTAGAGCATTTTCAATTTTTCATGTATACTTTTTTTAATGGCTCTTATTGACTTGTGATATAGTGATTCATACATGTAGGTTTTGCATATTTCATTAATGTAGCATCATTTTAAGTTTTAAGGAAACCATGACAGTAGCATTGTACCTCTTGTATAGTTTATCAGCAATTGCATTCTTGGATTAGGCTCATGTGAAAGATCAGATAGTATTTTTTAGGTCATAGTAACAAAAATGTAATTTTTTGGTGACCACTTTACTTGAACTTGTAAGGCCTACTTGCAGTGAGTCATCACAAAATTGGATTTGTTATTATGAACTAACAAATAACATTTGGTAGTTGGTACTACATTGTGTATTTTCTTCTTGACAAGAGTTGCACCCAGATGGATAGATGGATGAAAGTTTATTTTTGCACAGTATTATTAAGTTTTAAGGATACCATGTAGTATTCTTATAGAGTTTAATAAGAGCAATTGCTTTCTTGGATAAGGCTCATGTGGATGATCAGATAGCATATTTTAATTCATAGTAACAAATCTATCTTTTTGTTGACACTTATTTTGACTTGTTCCTTTAGCCTTAACAACTCATCGTAAAGTTGTATTTTTGTTGACGCTTGAAGATTTTCAAGTTAGTGCTATCAAAAAGATGGATTTGTTACTATATGAACTAAAAATTAAGAGCAGTTGGTATTATTCTTGATAAGAGTTGCTCCCAGTACAGGTGAAAATAAACTTTATTGTATTTCACTGTATATTATTAATAACACACAATTTCTGCTATTCTGTTTGTGCACTACATGTATGTATTTGTATATAATGAAAGTAGACCTGTATTATTGAAGTTTAGGAACCATACATTACTACTATTCTTTTGTTGCTAATAAGTAATACCTTTTAAAAACTAATATACTTGGTTAAAACTTTTTATTTGTATAATACAACATCCAGAGGGGGAAATGAATTACACAGATCGTCTGTTGTGTCTTCCTTTAATAATATCTTCCCCTTTGGATGGTGTAGGCCTATTAAATAAAAAGAGTTTTAACATATTTTATTTAACATCTTTTAACATTATTTAACATCTTTTATTTCTTTTACAAGCTTGTATGTACTATTGAACATGTTGAATCTTTAAGTGCCATAAGTGCTACTTGCCTATATATTGCCTATATGCCTGCTACTTGCCTATATCTCCCATTTTGTACTATTACAGTAGTTTTACTATCTTTAACTGTGTTTTGTACTTTTCAAGATGGTGGTGATGATATACATACACAGGAAGATTACTATGGCCTGGAACTGCCCGCTCACCTGCTGAGTTACTCTGGAGGTACACTAAGTTGGAGTAACTCTAGTGTAGCTTTTGGTAGTACTCTGGAGGTACTCCAAAGGTAAGTGAACTGAAGTCCATAATTGTGGTGCAGAGTACCACCAAAGCTATACACCACAGTTGGAGTACCTCCAGAGTAGCTCAGCAGGTGAGCGGACAGTTCCAGGCCGTAGAAATCTTCCTGTGTACATTTAACAGCCTATTTTGTTAATAAATATTTCCTATGTTGTATCTGAACAGAAAATGTGTTTTGTAAATCCTTTTAAAAAGGGTCTTAAGGTGAGAGTTTTGAAGGTGACAACCTGCTACAAAATAGTGTATAGTGATCATTTTGGCAACAGGGGTTTCCATTATTTTTTTGAAAGATTGGATCATTTAACAAAATGGTGTCTAGCTCAATAGGGGGGATAGGGGGGATAAAAGGCAAAACAATGCCTTCTTTTTCTTTTTCTCTTTCCCCCTTTTCCTCTCTTTCTTTTTCTTTCTTCCCCCTTTATGCGAGTCCTTTATGCCCCTTTTTTAGCTCAGTTGTTAGCGCGATGGACTCTTAATCTCAGGATCGTGGGTTCAAACCCCGTTGGATTCGATATGTAACTGGGATCTATGACTGGCAAAGCAGTGTCACGTCCATGCTTGATGATCTTCAATGGCCAAGCTTGGAAAGTAGACGCCAACAGACTAGGCTCGACATGATGTATAGAATCAGATATGACTTGGTGGACATTAACTGGAGAGACTACCTTACCAAAGCGAAATCCCGCACCAGAGGCCACAGCTCTCGATTTCTAATTCCACATAGCAACACCAATCAGTATACCTCCTCCTTCTTCCTACGCACTTGCCGTGACTGGAACAGTTTAAAGAAGGACCCAGCTGACCATCCATCACTTGAAAGTTTCAAGTCAGCGCTGGATATGGTCTACTACAACTAATTACCAGCCTTTTTGGATTTGTACATATGTATATATTTGGCGCCGCATTGGTTGCTGCGCACACACCCACTCACAGTGCGATAATCTTCAAGTTGAAGCAGGCACTTATATGGAAGAAGAAGAAGAAGCGCATCTCATTTCTCTGAGTTTCAGTCAATATGTCGCCCTCAATTATTTTACATTGTTATAACCAGGCGGCGGCGGACACGATAAATAGCATCCACTAGATTTAGGGACGAGGGATTTCTAAAACGTAATTTTAGGGTACGATTTACGTGCATTTCTATTGGGTCACGTGACTCACGTATTGAAGAAAAAAATTACAAAGATCATATTTTAACCTTTCCTCAAAAAATTACAAAAGTGTTCTTACAGTAATCAACATAATTATTGTTAATGTTATTCTAAATCCGCTGGGGTTCACGCGTGAAACCCACTTTTTCTATATGTTATCATATTTTTTTACTGATTACCAAAATAATTTTAGTGATCATCCCGAAAGTTGTATTTTTCCACGAATCCCAACGGCTTTACGCCGGAGGCGGTATAGGACATGACGCAGTAGGGGATCGACTACGATACCGTACGACAAGAGCCGGCAACCAGTTTAGTTGCCACGACCACCCTCCTCTGGTTATAACCAGCCTAGTTATAACAAAAAAATATGATGGTGTTTTTGTTTTATGCCTACATTAAATTGATTTAAATATTGTGTTTATATGGCATAATTTTATATTAAAATATGTCATGTAGGCCTACAACATTATATTAAAATCATTTAATGTAGGCATGACACGAAACACCATCGGAATTTTGTGTTGAACAAAAAAGTGATATGACATCAATTTCATGAGATTTCAGTACTGACGTCACAAACTTAGAAACACCACCGCGACGTGAATTTCAAACTACAATAAACCTTTTCAAAATCCACTCGGAAATCTCCGGAACGTCGATCACATGGCCGTTTTATCAACCAATCACGTGTGAGCTCATTAGCATATATGATTTTGTAAACAAAACTTTTCCGAAAATTGTGTCGCATTTTCAATTCAATAAAAGTGAAAAATAATTATATTCAGACACATACATGGTTAGAGGCATCAATTCTGAACAACTTTTGGCCGGGGGCACCATATGCTCACTCACAGAAAGTGTGAAATTAGCATTTGAAATCGTCTGATTAAGCTTACAATTGCCAGTCACTCGGAGCGCACCACACTGAAACTTCAGTAAAAGTGACTCAGTAGTGCTAACCTTACTTACAAGTTCGAATTCGTACGCAACCAGTTAACGAGAACGCGAACTTTACTTTCTGACTATTGTGTTGAAGAGTCACTTTTTCAGTCGGCAATTGCCGGAAAGTGTACAATCAGCTTCGGAAATTCTCGGAAAGTTGTATTTTGAAAAGGTCTATTGTATAGGCAAATTATCTAGGTCAAAACCCATAGTAATGTTTGACCGCCCGTAGGCGCCTGAACGAAAACAAACATAGACACTGTTACTTGAAAGGACATATCACAGTCCTTTATACACCGACACACAAAGCACCTTCACACATCGGACACATATGTGTACCGTCGCGGCAAAAGGGTCCAGTTGGGTCAAAACCAAAATATGGAGATTTTCATATGGTGGTAAAGCTCATTTAATTCCCTTTTCAATGA
>JXSR01S032854.1:12559-35759 GCA_000969725.1 Ophiothrix spiculata | reverse complement strand
GGTTGTTTTTAAACTAATCACCAATCTTGGAAAGACAATCATTCATATTCTTTTGAGCTGGTTGTTTTTAAACTAATCACCAATCTTGGAAAGACTATCATTCATATTCTTTTGAAGAGACTTGTGGTCAGATGCAGTAAATAAGAGAGTGGTATCATCAGTATACATGACACACTTACAATTTACACAATCAGGAAGAGTGTCAACAATAACAGTGGATGGACCCTATAGATTGATCCCTGGGGAATTCAAATATAGGGTAGGCTTGAACCGATGTCTCCATTTCCTTTGCTGATACGATATGCCGATGTTTTATATCTGTCATTTGCCGATGCGATATTCCATAATGATGTTTTAGTGCATTGATGACCAATTTCCTGCTGCACTGGCACTCATTCCCCGTACTATTACTAACACCAGTCGATCTACCGAGGTAAATTGTCCGAACTAGAGGGGTCAAATCAATTCATTTTCAAAAATAAATTACAAAACCCGCATCAATCGAAGTTTAAATTGGTGACATTTTCCGGGAATTCCGACCTGTAGGTCGCCATCTTGGTATATGCAGTAACCAGTAAAATCGCAATTGCGCATGTGTTAGCATGATAGTTAGTAGTTTATGAAGTTAGGAACATCACCATCTAGTGGCAATAATAATAACATAAAACAAACAAGTTTATTTTTCTGGATCGAAGCGCAAATTACAATTTTTCTTGTGGATTAAATGACATTTCATTGGACAGCTTTTGTTTGTTTCGTGTTTTCGTCTACCGCATATTTCTTATGTAACACGAATCTTGTGTTCGTGTACCGGTACAACCGTGTTTCGTTTACAAGCTTACTGTATTTAAGTGTCATTTTATGATTTTAAGACAAGTTTAGCGGACCATTTAAACATCAGTAAAGTTCATCGGCAAAGACAGGTAATTTTACCGATACGATGTTTTGCCGATATGGTGTAATATTGGCCCGATACGATGGCCGATACGATGCATCGGTTCAAGCTTATTCCAATATCAATACCTTTAACATTGGAAAAAGTAGGATTTATACAAACAACTTGCAAGCTTTTACAAAGATATGAAGAAAACCATTTTTAAGTGCAACCATTTATGCCATAGCGTTTATGTTTTTGCATGCAGGAGAAGATTATGATTAATTGTATCAAATGGCTTTTTTTAAATCAATGAATAAAGCACCTGTTATTTTACCATTATTCATATAATCTGTAACACTGAGCTGTGGAATGGTGCTTTATAAATTAGCCAGACTGGTATTGGTTTAGGAGGTTATTTCTTGTGAAAAAATCATACAACTGATTGTGAACTATGTTCAACAATCTAAGAAATAATAGGTAGAACAGAGATTGTAGTAATACTCAGTATTACCATGGAAAAAGTAGATAAGATTCTTTTTCCATGTTATTACAATACAATCACTCACAAAAACCTACTCTCTTCAGTAAAATGGACTAATCCATGCTTTTCCAACAACCAATAACACCAGGCTATTCCACTCTAGAAATATTAGAGACAATCACTGACAAAAACCTACCTTCTTATGTAAAATTTTGTAAAATGGACCAATCCAAACTTTTCAACAACCAATTAAACAGCACTAAAACCTATACCAATCCAGAAATATTAGGCTGCAATCACTGACAAAATGCTATCGTCTTTCCTAAAATTGACTAATCCACTTTCCAAACCAATACCATTGGGCCTATAATTCTAGAAATATAAGAGAACAGTCACTGACCATATACCAATTTGTAAAATGGAATAATCCAAACTTCCTCCAAAGTCTATCGTTAGGTTTAAATGAATCTGCTATTCATATAGAGAGAAAAACTGTAACAAAAATCAGTTTGTTACACTTCCATGATTGTGAAAAGATAATGCCTGATCTTTTATAACACCATCACAGATTTCAGTCTGATGTCAAGAAAACAAGATGGTTTCTCTTCCAAACGGAATATGTCTGCTTGTCACTTCTCTTCTCTTCCATCAAGCTTCTAGTCAAATAGCAGCTATTGCTATTTCACTTCCACACATCGTTACTCTACTTGAAAATGTCACAAAAACATTGGCTCCATCAATGCCGCATGTAGCTGCCTTATTGGAGAATCAGATGGTTACCAACGACATGATAGAGAATATGACTACAGTGACGTCCATGCTCAGTCCAGTAGTAGGATTTCTTGAGAAACAGGATGAGCTTTTAGACAATATAACGAACCAATTGAGTCAACAGAATCAGATTCTAGCCATGATGACAGCACTGATGCAAAGGCAAACTGAACGGTAAGATTTCCTTTCTACATTTTTTTAATAAAATCATATGATATGAAGTATCAAACCTTATTAATTCTCAATATGGTGCAATACAAAAATTACAATGTTTGAAAAGATTTATTTTTTATCATCTAAAGCAGTGGTTCTAAACTAGTCTTTACAATGCGCAACATAAATGTTAATATGGGCCTACCTAATCTAATAAAGTTTGTATGTTTTAAGTACTTAAACATACGGAACGTACAATGCATGCAAACACTCGTGGCGCAGTCCCTGCCCTGCACTTGCCATGTATTCCCACATTTTCAGAAAAATGTAGCGGCCATGGCTAGAATGAAAAACACATGAATATAAAAATGCACTATGGTTTGTGACCAAGGATTAACAGGTTCGAATTCAGGTGAGAATCTGCCATTTTTGACATGCAAATTAGAGTTAATAAGCTAGAACACTTTGTGGTAGGCCCATATTCAGATGTTAAAAGTAAACCAGTGATTATAATAGATTTATTTTATTTTTGCAATTTTTCCCTGTCTCTCGAACTGTCCATTCTGTGAAATAGGGAATACTAATTCAATTGATTAAATAAATATAGTCCTCCAATATTTGGCAGTGCACGAAGGCGGGAAAAATGGCCATACAAAAACTTTGTTTGACATATTAGGGGAATTAATTATTATAAAATAAAAATGCAGTCACTGAAATTCATCATCATCATCATTATAATCATTATCATCATCATCAAAAACAGCAACAACAACAACAACAGCAACAACAACAACAACAACAATAGCAAAGCAAATCACATATAAAGTGCAAATGAGCGTATCACTAAAGGTCCCCAAGTTGTTTTGTTGTTTAAATGGTTCACTTTTCTACACCTAACGCTTTTCACTATAAAGCCGCGTTCAGACGGTCGGACATAAGTTGCTTATGACCGATCATAACTTGTGTCGGTATACTGCCCTACCATGACAAAAGGAAGGAAGTGACATTTTTTACGAAATGCAGTTTTATAATTTCCGCCAAACAAAAGTAGGAGTCAGTTAGGTCACCAGAAAGTCAAAAATTTTCGTCTTGGAAACTTAAGCCACGTTCAGGCGGTCGGACATAAGTTGCTTGTGACCGGTCATAAGTGGTGTCGGTAATAGCGTCGGACATAAATTTGCAGTGAGAACGATCATCGGATATAACTCTATCGGGTATAGCGCGACTTATATCCGACGATTTATATCCGAAGAAGACTAGACATAAGCCCGGTCATAACTTTGTTACCGGTACAACAAATACATGTGGAGTCACTGGAGTGTTCAGGGTCAACACCACTAATTCGCGCTCCATAGACTTCATATACAAAATATGTGTTTTATCAGGAGCTCTAGCTCGAAAACGAGCATGTGGACATACATAATAGACACATGGATGGTCACCAAGATTAACCTTGATTAGCACTGAATAGAATTTCTATAGAACTAACTAGTAAAATCCTTTTGAAGCTATGTCTGTCTCAGCAGCACTTGAGATTAGAACGATTTGAATAGCGCGGGAGTTATTATCAATGATAACCAACGGTCCAAGACAATGGGATATACATAGTTAGCTCATGGTGTAGTCTTTGTTCAATCAACAATTCCAATGTCGAATAATGCAATTAATATATTAAAATTTAAAAAAAACCACCACAGTAAATTAAGACATTTTTTAGCTTCCTTTAAAGGGAAATAATTTATCAAGAAGTTTCACCGTGTCTTTTATTTTACACAAGATTCACCTCAATTGCACCATGAAAAACAATACGGCTATATTAGTGGTGTGCACCCTCTAATTATCTAGCAAAGGCCCGCGCAAAGCGCGGGCATCTTGCTAGTAAAGTATAAAACGGCATTTCGTAAAAAAATGTCACTTACGTCCTTCAGTCATGCTATGGCAGTATTACCGACACAAGTTATGACCGGTCATAAGCAACTTATGTCTGACCGTCTGAACGCGGCTTAAGTGTCTAGATGTTCTGAACATTGCAAATATTTGGTGTTTACTAGTATAACATGTTGATCATGTAGGCCTATCACTTATTGCCTTCAGTATATAATAGTGGAATCAAATTTATTTATCTACAGCCCACAACTTTACAATTATGTGCAATATGTAAAGTGAATACCATATCGCAAGCATAAGGCTGAAACATACTTCTTTTGAGCTATCAAACATTTGGTGCATCATGTCTTTGTTATCTTATAATCTGATATATAGTTCCATTGTATTTTCCATTAGTAAAGGCCTCACTATACACGAGGACTTTTTTTGATGCATGTTTTGTGTTCATTTTTCTGTCCTAGAGGATTAAATTTAATCACTTGCGACTTCTCTCAAAATACACGAGGCAATATTGATGATATTTTACCGAAGGTCACTGAATGATAGCATTGCGATAACGATTTATTATAGGCCTACATACAAAAACAGGTAATACCCTAAACCATATCAAAGCCAAATAATAATAGGAATTTTGTTAAATATCGGATAAATGGATCAAAAGTATGAAATGGGCCGAAATTTAAGGGTTATTGTTACAGAATGAGGGGTAGGGTACTAGAGTTGGGGTTAGAATAATGGGCCAGGGAGCCACTCTACTCTAGTCATATTTTTATCATAGGCAAGCAAAATAAATAAAAAAAACCCTCAGGAACAGTGGCGTCATTTTTTTTAAGAGGGGGGGGGGGTAGATACAAAGTTACCTCGACTTATTAGGCCCAAAAGGAATCCAATTTTTTTGGCGTAGCTTTTCAAAATTGACAAGCAAAAAAACCAAAAAAAAAAAAAACAGGGTCTTACAATCGCACACACGACTCTTAATCTTATCGATATAAATTTGATTTTCTCAACAAAAGTTACATGACGTAATAACATTGTTACACGCACGATTTTAAAATATTTCCACCAATTTTTGTCCGCCAAAGTGAAAAATAGGGCCATATGCACTTATCATTTGCGCACGCTAATACTGCTCAGGACAAAATACTCACACAGCGATGAGGGGCCCTATTGACCATGTTTAGGGCATCTTTTGGGGCAAATTTGGGCAATAACTCCTGGGGACAGGTTTTTTTTAGCTAAACTGTACCTTTTCCACTGCTGAATAATTATACTGGAGTAAAAAAAATCGAGTTTTAGCTGAACATAGCAAACTGACAAAAAATTTGCTTCCTATTTACCAGGATGGTTAAATGTGTTTGTTCCCCCTCCCAAAACTGGCTTGCATGATTCCCCATTGGAGCTTATTAGGGTTAGAGTTAAAGCATTGGTGAAAAGGAAGAAACTTTAAAAAGGTCCCAATTTTAAGGTTTAGGATTGGATCTTTGGTTTGGATTCGTCATGTGAGTGCAAGAAAGATGCAAAAGACCAAAAATCTCAAATGATAAGCGTAAATCTTTATCAGAAGTGAATAAAAACATTTCATTTCATTTCATTCTGACTTTTGAAAATATATCGGTCCTCTTACGGGTAGTACAATCCACTGCCTGACTGAAGTATGGGGGAAAAATCAATCAATCAATCAATCAATAAATAAACTAGAATACGCGGTTCTCGGGCCGCGCAGTTCTCGACACAGAGTGTCGATCACAATGCCTCCGCCTTCCACCTTTGTAATCCGACTAAGTTGAGAATTTGACCTTTCTTTTGACCTTTGACCTAAACCTTTGAAATCGGACAAAGTTGAAAATCTGACCTTTCTTTTGACCTTTGACCTAAACCTTTGAAATCGGACAAAGTTGAAAAATAAGCTACATTTTATGCATAAATTATGCAAATTAGGTACTTAAATAGTATATTTTGCGCTCAAATTGCAGCTGGCACAAGCGCAGCTCAATCCCCACCTATCCACCAAATTTCATGAATGTAAGGTGGACGGTTTGTAAAATATGCCATTTAAACCATTTTATGCATAAATTATGCAAATTAGGTAGTTAATTAGCTTATTTTACGCTGAAATTGTCTACCCAGGCACCAAATATCATTAACGTAGGGCATGCGGTTTCAGAGATACGCGTAAAATAAAATTCTGCTCCGTTGAGGAGATATTGCCCATTGTATCTATGAAATTATATAGGATTACATGTAAGAGCGCCATCTTAAAACGCATTGTTTTCGTTAATTAAATGGCCGATCGGGCCGATTTTCGCGTATGTGATGCGCCAATCAAAATAAGGTGGGGTTAAAATTTTGAAGGGGTGGAGTTTTAGCAAATGCTCCTTTCGGAAAATTTCTAAGTCCCTAAAATCACAAAAAATCACATATTTTCTGCTTAAAAACCAACTAAATTTGCATATTTTGCGCCAAAACTTACAGAGAAAATTACTAGCCACCCTTACCACCAGTCCACAGACTTGCATCGCTCCACGTCTCACCAGTTCTGAGAAACGAGCCCGGACGGACGGACAGATGGAAAAAAAAATCGCATATTTTCTGCTTAAAAAACGACTAAATTTGCATATTTCGCGCCAAAACTTTCAGAGAAAGTTACTAGCCAGCCTGACCACCACTCCACCGACTTGCATCGCTATACGCCACACCAGTTCCGAGAAATGAGCCCGGACGGACGGACAACCAGAAAACATAATGCCTCTGGCGGAGGCATAATAAATAAATAAATAAATACGTAATCATTTGAGAACTCGAAATTTTGAGAAGCAATCAGTTGGATTTGAATTCACTTGGAAAAAATATTTAATGCTAATTTTCTATCAAATACAGGTTCAGAAGTAATTTACACATGTAGTGAAATTTCTGGTCATGTTCCCCAAATCATATTTCTGCAGGAAGTTGATTTACGCGGTGACATTTTTCCATCCATAGATATAGGTCAGTAATCCAGGTCGTATGATCTTCACCGAGATCAATGCTGATTAAGCTACTAAGTCACCATTATCGATTCAAAACATGCGCCGATTTCCAGCCCCTCATTCTATTCCCCGCCTGTATCTGGCCTAGAGGATTACGTCTCATTAAAATCAGGAAAGTAGGTAAAATACACGAAGCAATTTTCTTGCTTGAAACATTTTGAAGCAAACAATCTTGAAAACAGGCATGAAATCTTGCATGAAGGATTAATTCGAAGCAAGTTGGTAAAATACACAGGCACATTTTCTGGCCTAGACCAACATGGCTTGGTGATGAAAAATCAATACTGTAAAAGTCTATATTTTCGCGATTTTGCCTCTAACAGACATTTCGCGAGTTTTTATTTTCGCGATTACCAAAATTGAGTTGCATTATATCAACGAGTAAGCTTACCAAGTCGCCATTAACAACATTCATTTGACATTCATCGCCAATTATCGGCAGATTTTACAGTGTGGAAAGTTGATTACAAAAGTGATTGACGTGTCTAAAGACCATTTCTTTCAACTAAAAAGCCAAATATATCATTATACTTTCAACTATTTTCATCACTATCACATGATTGGTTTGAGAAATATTTGCCTCATATTTACCATCATATACATCGGTCGTGAGTTAGCTGGCTGAATAATTAAAGTTCCGAATTCAACAGCTTTACATGCATAGATTCACTGCTTTGCTTGTTACGTATTTTGTGAGAAACTTTAATTGGTCGATAAATGACATTAATTTCGCGAGTTTTTATTTTCGCGTTTGAGGATTGATTCGCGAAATTCGCGAAAATAAAAACCTCGCGAAAATTTCTACTTTTACAGTACTCCAAATTTTCTTTGCTTGCTGATTTTCAACACCAATCATCCGTTATTGATTAGAAGATGCATTGGAATTAATGTAATAACAAAGACTTTTACCAAATGTTTGATAGCTCAAAAAAGTATGTTTTCACCTGAAATCTTTATTTTTAATGCAGACATTTATATGATATATACAGTGAAAAGTGAACCAAAATCAATATATCCTAGATGATTGTTTTCCTTTTTTGATAGGCATACATGTAACAAAGTTTGGTATCAACAATATCTGTATGAGGATACTCTGATGGATTTTGTAATGTGTTATATTGAAACAAGCAATGACAGGCATATCTGAGAACTTGCTAGGTGACTCGGGCTTACTAAGTTCCCTACACCCCCACAAAATAATGCAGGTTAGCCTACCCTTTCGGTAAATTTAGTATAGTACTAGTAGATTTTTTTATTCCTGTCACTAAGCGCATATTGGTGATGGTAAGATTATATTTGGAGGGGATGGGTTCTGAACAAAACTAAAAAGGCCATATAATGCTCAACTATGTTCAACATAATGCGATGATCTAACCCCCATTAAATGAGCTATTTTCTATAGAATACGCAAGGTTATCAATCAGGTTCAATGGAAATTATTCTCAAATGGTTTAATATCATGCTATCGATTTGAGTTAGTTTTGGAGAACACCACATCGGCTTTGTGTGATTTAATGGGCTTCATAGTCAGATCATTTAGGCCACATTAATGCTGTCGTTTGTTACGAATTACAAAAACTAAAGCAATGTCATCATATCTGTAGAAGTTTTTAGTTGATGTTAAATGGTATATTTTCAATGTTAATAGGCCTAAATATTGTTTCAGATGCCTGTTTTCTATTTCACTATAGAGATGTATATGTAGCCATATTATTGACCAATATGCCTTTGGTTTTTATCCATTTTTTGAAAGAATGCGGACTTTGTTTTATTATGGCCATATATCTGTTATGTTATATCAAATCTCTATCTTGAATCTTGAATTGACTAGATAAAGCATACAACCTCTCAGAATAAATGGAATCGTCAATACGCCCCCAAAATTTATAATTTGGTGTCACTATTAAAAAAATTCACTATAGATGACGGTGATAAAATAATCATAAGCTCCTGTCATTGTCTACAAACTAAACAAGGTCTTCTAAAAAACTGGCCTCGCTGCCTTCAGTGAAGCTGAAAAATAATGAGGTATCAATCATATCTTGTCACATATCATCAATCTCCCGTATATAGGAATTAATTAGTAGGCCTACCACCTTTTCGCGTTTTCTGATGAAAAAAATGACCCCTTTTTCAAGCAAATTCGCAAATATTTTGTGGTAAATGAACACCCTTTATTCGCGAGAATGTGACCTGCGTGCGATGACATACCCTTATAAACAAAACCACAAAATTATTTTGTGTCTCTCATTTACATGTTTGTACAATCTGATAGTAAGGCAGTTTCGTATTAGTGTATTTATATCATGTCACTGAGCATGTCGGAATGGTGCATTTTAAATTTGTAGGGATGTGCAGTATCGTGTAGAGTATAACATTCATCAAAAGTGGTCCGTTTTTGTAAATTTTTGTGAAATAAAGCCAAAAAAGTTGAAAAAACAAATAAATAAATAGTTTGATGATTAAGATTGACTTAGTGGTATGATAAATTTGTTATTTGGTTCAGCGTCGGTATGTTATGGGAAATACTTGTTGCGCTCAGTGTCATATGCGCTTCCCCTGGATATGACACTTCGCGCACGGGTATTTCCCATAACATACCTCCGCTTCACCCAATAACTAATATTACCACACAAGAGACCTATCAATCATAGAATGGGATACACTAAATTGTCTCATGATAAAGAGAAAATCAAAAGCAGAGTAGCCGGGCTTTCTGCTTTTGCTCGTATAAACACAAAATATTTGTTCTAGATTCCAAACTCTACTTATTGACTCCAGAGAATAAGAGTTAATGTTAACAAAATATTTTACAAAATACATATGCATTTACATCTAGACTACTGTCTGTTGTCAGTTGTTGTGAAAAGAGATAAAATGGACTTCAAAATCTGTGTATACTAATAGACCATATCTATAATTGACATACTCCCGCCGTTGATGGGGTAAATCCACAGAATCAGACGGGGAACGGAACTCAGAACGAGAGCAAGTAGTGCTTTTATCATACTTGGCCTCGTTCTGAGTTCCGATTCCTCGTCCGGTTCTGTGGATTTACCCCATCAAAAGTGGGAGTTTGTCAATTTTACATATGGTCTATAATGGATTGTAACCAAACTTGGTCATAGTTGCAACATGGGAACCCTCATTTGTTTATGAGGTCGAAAAGGTCATATACCAAGGTCAAAGGTCATACAAGGTCAAGCTGAAAATTATGAAAATGGTTAACATTTGCTTATAACTTCTACAAACATGGAAAACCTCATGCAATAATGAGGTCAATTGCCATATACCAAGGTTAAAGGGCATATAAGGCAAGTTATACGATAGGTTGAAAATGACAATGAATGGTCACATACAAAGGTCAAAGGTCATATAAAGTTTAACTGAACGATAGGCTGAAATTGTCAAATAAGCCCATATTGAAAAGTTGATGTCCAATTGAAACCAGGCTTGGTTTATGGATAAAATATGGTAATCCATTTGTTATGTTAATGAGGTCAAGTCCACATAATTTTCCATCACCCAATAGCTAAAAATTGTTGGTTAACAGTATTGGTGAACTAACCCTTATATAAGACTCATTGTGCATCATTGACTTTAATTAAATGCCCATACAACATCAAAAAAAGCTCATGCATTAAACTACATTCATAAACTTTTGTTAGCTGCAGATAAGATTGGCTTGAAAATGGAACCTATCCATTTACATTTACCCTATTACAAGCCTATACAATTATTATATAAAACAGAATGAATCTATTTCTGAAAAACTATATCCTATTTTTATCCTGACACTTCCATCTACAGCCTTATAGTAATACTAATCTTCACTGGAACCATATCATACACAAACAAGTTCCTTTTACACATGATATCATTAACACCAGTGATTCTACAGAAGTAGACTTCACATCGGACCTTCAGAGGTACTCTAAATACACTACCATTGAAGCCATCATTCCCTGAGCACTATTCAAGTACATCAATACAAATGACCATGTCCTTCAATAAAACCTCACCATCAATGCACCACTGCAGCTACCTACAGTTAAAGCAATACTATAAAGTGTTAAGAATGAAGCGCTACCTGTTACCCATGACTTTCGAATTTTTAGCTGATTGGGTTTGTTTTTGGTAGATATTAATGCCCTACAAACAATTTGGCTTAACTATGCATACTTTTTTCTGTTATTGCCATTTGTTGAATTAAATTTGGGATCCCAAATTTAATTTGACGTGCATTAGTATAGGACAGCATGCTTGTGCTTTTTATCCATTTTTCTGTAGCAAAACAATTTTTTGACAAAATACATTTGAAAACGTTATTAGACAGTCGCATTCCTTCATTTTAGGCCATTTTTACTCAAAACCGTTCCTGATCAAAATCTTATAGTATTGCTTTAACATATGGTGCACATAGAAATAACTGATAATCTGTTAAGGTTTCTACATTGGGAAGTCATGCAAAAAAACAGAAAGATGATGGCTAGTTATGCAGGTTCCTGAGGGGTAGGTACTTTAGTACATGCAGAAGTTTGTTTTTTTCCCAAAGAGGAATCTGACTGTGTAGAAACTGACTTTTCCATATAGAATAAGCAATATTGAAACAAAAACTACCTTCCTTTGTGAAATGGAACAATCTAAACTTTTTTGGCAGCCAATACCAATAGGCCTTTACCAATCCAGAAAAGTAAGAGATAAATCACTGACAGAAAAGTGCAGTCTTTGTAAAATGGACTAATCCAAACTTTATCAGCAACCAATAGCATTGGGCCTGGAAATCTAGAAATACAAAGGAACAATCACTGACCCTGTATCATATTGTAAAATAGAATAATCCAAACTTCCCCTGAAGCCTATCACTAGGCCTTGAAGAATTTGCCATTCATATATAGAGAGAAATTCAAGGCAAAACTCACTTTAATACAAAGCATCACTGTGAACTGAAAGCTCTGGGGCTTTTTAGAACACTGTCACAGATTCCAATCTTGTATCAGAAAACAAGATAGTTTTTCAGACTGGAATCAATCTGCTTGTCACTTTTCTTCTCTTCCATCAAGCTTCTTGTCAAATAGCAACTATTGCTATTTCACTTCCACACATCGTTACTCTGCTTGAAAATGTGACTAAAACATTGTCCCCATCAATGCCACATGTAGCTGTCTTATTGGAGAATCAGCAGAATGCTCAGATGGTTACCAATGACATGATAGAGAATATGACAAATGCAATGGTGCATTTACTGGAGAGAAACAACCAGGAACAGGGAAATGTCACCCAGCAACTTGTCGTTCAAAAGAATGCAGTGACGTCCATGCTCAGTCCAGTAGTAGGATTTCTGGAGAAACAGGATGAGCTTTTAGACAATATAACGAACCAATTGAGTCAACAGAATCAGATTCTGGCCATGATGACAGCACTGATGCAAAGGCAAACTGAAAGGTAAGATTTTATTCTGCATTCTTTATGATTATGATTTTTTTTAAAGATAATGAAGTATTTAATGTTTATTAATTCACAATATGATGCACTACAGACACAACAAATATATAACGCATATATATATCTGATGGGTTGACACTGCATTTGACACAAAAATAATTTAAAGATATAATCTTGAAAACTGAACGATGACAATTTTCATCCAAAACAATTTAGAGATATTCATTTTGAAACCTGACCAATGACAATCTTCATCTAAAATAATTTAGAGATATGAATCTTGAAACTGACCAATCATAGTATTTCCATATTAATTTTGAGAGTCTGGTTTAAAAAAATGGTAGAGAATGTGACTACAGTGGCCTCCATGCTCAGTCCAGTAGTAGGATTTCTGGAGAAACAGGATGAGCTTTTAGACAATATAACGAACCAATTGAGTCAACAGAATCAGATTCTAGTCATGATGACTACACTGATGCAAAGGCAAACTGAAAGGTAAGATTTTATTCTGCATTCTTTATGATTTGTTTAAAGATAATGGAGTATCTAACCTGTACTGTTATCAATTCACAATATGATGCACTACAGAGACAACAAATGTTTGGAAGCTTTAATTTTTATCATCATTTAAAATTTGACCTTAAATTAATTATAAATTGTGACATATTGCCGATTATATAACGCATGAAAATCTTCTTGTTAGCTGATGGGTTGACACTGCATTTGACACAAAAAAATATTTGGTATATTTCATGGTTGACATCATGACAATTTTTGACAATCAAACCATTATATTGCCATCATATGATGCCACCATAGGGCAATATCAAATCTTGGACAGCCTGTACACCCACAACTTTGGACAATCATTTCATCTAATCAAAAATCAGTATTACACTGTAGGCCCTAGGTATCAAGTCATCTTGGGAAGAAGTTTTATACCACTGCTCTTGAGAGCAAAAAATTCTTGAATTTAACTGTAATAAAAAAAAAATTGTTAGTTTGTCCTCGAGGGACCGACCGTCAAAACTTGGCCCAACCGAGTGCTTTGTAAAGTTTTTTTTTAATTTTCCAACTCTTATTTGAGGATTTTTCATACAAAATGATACAAGGATATGAATTGACATGAACTGTATTTACCAATATAGAAGACCTCTTAAGAATCAGCAGTATATTGTTCTCGCAACTTAAGTTTATTTCTTGTTCAATTTGTCCATATTTTAAGTTGAGTTTCATGTTGTACATGTACAAAAAAAGTTGATGTAATGACCATACATTTTCAGGAGCCGTTATGGACAAACAATATTTTTCAAGATATTCATCAGATATTAATCTTGAAACCTGATTGATAACCTTTTCATCTATTTAGAGATGTTCATTTTGAAAACTGACCAATGACAATCTTCATCTTGAAAAATATAGGGATATATCAATCTTGAAACTGACCAATGGCAGCATTTCCATATTAATTTTGAGATTGTCTGGTTAAAAAACGAAAACGGTACCACAGTTAAGGGGTGTAAGCACCTTACTCAATGTAAACAAAGTGCTTAAAGTTAATAAAAAGTATACATACATTTCCGGAAAGGAATTTTCACAAGGAACATGATGGTGATGTTGATTTTTGACCAAAAATCACGAAAAACACATTTTTTGGCCATTTGGGCTTCCATCCATCCTAAAGATAACATTAAAAAAAAAGACCTAGGAATGGGCATTTTAATTTTAAACACCCACTCGTATGTTGTATCATTTTTACTTGTTAGGATTTTGGCCAATTTTTTGATTATAATGCCAAATAATGTCAAAAAATGACCAAAATGGAAAATAGTGATTTTTTTGACCTTATTTGGCATGAAAATCAAAATAAACTTGCAAAAACGTAACATTGAGTAAGGTGCTTACACCCCTTAATACTATTCTTAGTATTTTTGTGTAAACGATGAAGTAGGGCTATTTGAATTATTTTTGATATGTAACAGACAAGTATAAAAATGTGTATAGTAACTAGTTAGTAGGCTAGAACAATTGAAGTAACAGAGATTGCGCTTCATAAAAGTCTGAAATTTCCTTTTTCCCAAACATGGCATTTTGTGTGTGTGTTGCAGGAACATCTTGCCAAAACATTCTACAAAACTTATTACTGTGATTGTTTTCTCAAAAAAAAAAAGAAATGTTGGAATTAGAGACACAATTGTCCATCTCTGAATACCATATATTCCGGTTGGCAGCTGAATGTTGCTTTGATTCAACTTTATACTGGGTCAAATTCAATCCAATATAATTGAATATGAGCTCTATTTAAGACAAAGTTTCAGATCTGACCCCGATATGACTGCCAAAAGTGGGGGGAAAATAAAATGCTTCAAATAAAGAAATGACACATGTTTCTAGGCTGAAATTTTGTGTAGAATTCAAATATGAACTCAACAATACAAAATCATGAACTTGAAACATCACTCCATTGGCTAATATAGGGCGGCTATTGCCAAAATTGTGTGAAAGATGGAAAATTCAAATGCTACATGCACACCATAATCTGTTAATACTTTTGACAGGACTTTTGAGGTCACTCAACTTCCTTTCCACACTAATTCTAGGTATTTTTAGGTTGAATTGTCTTTTTCTCTTGCAAATCTAACATCAGATTGGTCAACACTTTAAATCTAGTGACCTGATTGTGCAATACTCAAGATCGCGTTTTCGTCTCAATTTTGCTCAAAACTTAGAGTTTCTGTTGCTTTGCCAAAAAAATTAATTCTGAAATTAAAGTAATTTGACTCAAATTGGATATCATCTTCATAAAGAAATATATCCTGAGCATAATCGATTAACTTTTCATAAATACCGGTCGTTCCGTATTTTTGTTATGGCCTCTCGTGATGCAAAATTTCACGTAAAATTTTAAATGCTTAAATCGTCAAAAAAAAAATTCGGAAATTTTACACCTGTTAAGAGAAAATTAAAAACATTAGCCTAAAGGATATAAAACGATTGAATTTTCCAAGTATAAATAGCTCCTTAAGTTTTTGTGTACAATCCGTTTTAATGGCGGCCGGTACTTTTTACACACGTCAGTAAAATTAAGGGGGAGGGGTAACATTTTTACTTTTTCTTAAATGTTTCTGTACAAGAAATAGTATAAATTAGATATCAATTTAAAGCTTATTAAATTTCCAATAAAATGATACGTAAATCAAACCTGTAGGCCATTCCTATCAGTAGATATGGCAACCTGGAGCCAGGAATTTATCAAAAAGTGTGAGTTTTTTATCCTCGTTTTTCACTTGAGACATGTTTGTTAAATGGCTATTGCACAAAAGTTATGGAAGAAACAACAGAAAAAACAGTTTTATTTCGAAGTTCTGGCCACTATCTATCATTTTAACAGTAATAATGGTCTTTTTAATACATACTGTAGATTCTATAGTTCTAAAAATTTGGGATTTCAAAACACAAAAACAGTCATTTGTGGGCAAAATTGGTCACAAATTCGAATTTCTTGGCTAAACAACACAATATATGTGATTGAAACTTTAAAAATTATAATCTACAGACATTTTTACCCTAGAAATGACTTATTAAAACAATTCTCAATGCTTATTTTCTACCCTAAATATTTTTACACACTTTTGGCAGAGAAACCGGGGTCAAATCTCCAACCATGTCTTAAGGTGTAAAAATCAAAATCAGACAGAAACATGTCTTGTAATTGTCCAAGAGTTACATTTTAAAAGAAACTATAGCCAAGGAGTATGAAAGTTAATTTAAACAAATGTGATACTGTGAGTAAAATGTGGTTGAATAAACTTTTTTTTAAATTATGTTAATAATGTTGATTTCTGACTTAAAAGGTGTTTGTACTATTCAGTAGGTACAAATTAATGATTCTGTAGACTGTTTATAATTTTAGAAAGTCATGGACAATCCCTAAAGGTCCATTTTAACATGAAATGGACACTTTTTAAGACTGTTCGTTCCTATCCATATCATGTTTTACAATAAAAATGATTACATTGAATGCACGCTGCATGTACCCCACGTAAAGATTTTAATAAACTGGCCTTGTGTCTTTTTTTAAATACAAAACTATATTTTTCCTCTAGTAGAAAATTAACTGATCTGAATTGCATTTTGACAGAAAAGAAGAATATCACATGTTGACAATGAATATCACATTTAGACCAATGTCATGCACTCTTGAAAATTAAAAGGTTGGGAAAAATGGATGTATTGCCCTGAACACTTTTTAAATTTAAAAAGTTCACATGCAACCTTTATATTGTGTTTACTCGCAGAATCCAGCATCAGGCAATAGCACAAGACTGTACAGACATCTTGGATCAAGGCTTCAATGAAGACTATGACACATACACCATTAAACCACCAGACAAACTAGTCTCCTTCGAAGTCACCTGTGACTTGATTACTGAAGGCGGCGGATGGATAGTATTTCAAAAGAGAACCAATGCGACTGAAGATTTCAACAGACCTTTCAAAGACTACAAGAATGGATTTGGTGATGCTCCAAAAGATCATTACCTTGGACTTGACAAACTGCACAGATTGACTAAAACTGGGGTCTGGCAACTCAGAGTTGAATTGGAAGACTTTTCTGGCAAGTTTTCCTATGTGCAGTATCCTGGTTTCACTATTGGAGATGAAACAAGTAGATATAGCCTTATGCTTGGAGAACATTCTGGCTCTGCTGGGGACATGGTGACAAAGAAAATCAACAAGCAATTTACAACCAAGGACCTGAAAATAGTTGAAATGAAGATGCGCCAGACTTGGTAAGCACTT
Source organism: Ophiothrix spiculata (assembly GCA_000969725.1). Taxonomy (NCBI): domain Eukaryota; kingdom Metazoa; phylum Echinodermata; class Ophiuroidea; order Amphilepidida; family Ophiotrichidae; genus Ophiothrix; species Ophiothrix spiculata. The sequence goes on along the minus strand of JXSR01S032854.1, from coordinate 18,316 downwards.
GCTTGTAGACTAGTTCAGTAACAGTTTGTAATTTTTCATAAATTATAACCCCTCAAAAATGCCACTTCAATTTACATATTCTATGCAAATTTCATAAATTTTGATAATGTGTTTGTTTTGGACACAAAGAGCATATCAAACAGTAAATCAAAGTTGATTATGCATTCCTTAACCAATTTCAAAATAGGTTAAGGAATGCATGTTGTTGAACTCACATGATTGCAAACATAATGATTATGAACGGAAACCAATCATCGAACCCAGAAGTTACTTTCATCCACATCAAGCACTATTGGATAACCAAGATGATAGATATTTTTAAAAAAGTTATATCATGACTCTGAAATTTGGATCATGATTAAAGATGACATGTTAAGTGGTAGATATGTTAGTGAATCAGAAAAATTGTTCGTACAATTATAAGTTGTGGCAATCTTCTAGCTACTTTCTTATTAGATGTTAGTGAGAATATAGTCGTCTACAGAATGAATAAATATATGGTCAAAATCAGAGATGTCTAAAACTAAAGTTAAAAACAAGATGGTTCGCGAACCAGTAGTCTCGCCTGTGTTATCGACCGCCTACTTCATTGACCGCCTACTTTGTTAATCACCTTCGACCTTATCATCCATCATAATGGAACAATTTGACACCTTAGATGACCTTTTGACCTTACCCAGAGGGTGTTTTAAGTACTTCCCACCATTCAATTCAAACTGCTATTTCCACAGCTTATAAACTACACACTGAATGAACTAACTCCATAGACTTACATGACAAACTACTAATGGAAAACTTGCTACAGAATATTTATTATATTGTCGAAGTGTGAATGAAAAAGACCTTCAGAAAGGGGATAATCACAGCTTGATATCAATGTAAACAAATACCACTTCGACAGAGTTTTTCATTCCCAAAATACAGTTTGAAAAAGAGTAATTTCAAACCGTTTACCACACAAATGAATGCAGTAGTGGAGTGACCTTGTGAACAATCAATTGGGTTTACTGAAATGTTGCTGTGTGTTATGGGAAGAGCTTTAATCACCCTTTGGGTCAAGCACTTTCTATGGTCTAAGTTTAATCTATGTGGGGTCAGGGGTTCATGAGTTATGACCTTGACCTCAGGTCAACTTTTTGAACAATTTTGAAATTTGACCTCAAATAACCTTTTGACCTTGAATGACCTTCACTGCACCCCCAAACGGCGCGTTGCATGTGCTAATCCTGAACCCCTTCATGTCACCAAGTTCCATTACAATAGCGCTTACGGTTTAGGAGATATGCATAAATTATGCAGATTAGGGCCATGAATGTATCTCAAGGCAACTTTTTGACCATTTTAGAAATTTGATCACAGGTGACCTTATGATCTTGCCCTTTGGTCAAGCACTTTCTATGGTCTAAGTTTAACCCAAATGGGGTCAGGGGTTCATGAGTTGTGACCTTGACCTCAAATGACCTTGGATGACCTCAAGGTCAACTTTTTCAAAATTTTGAAATTTGACTTCAAATGACCTTGAATGACCTTCACCCCCCAAAAAAGTCAGAGCTTTTATTTTGAACCAAGTAAGCAGGTTTTTTAGTCATACAATTGATACTTGGTATGTGAGAAGTATTTCATAATAAGTTTTTCAATCCGTGCATAAATCAGCACAAATTTTAATTCAAAAATGTAACGTTACCATAAAGTTACACCAAAATGTTACAAATGTTACTAAACCAAACAATACATTTAAAGAAATCCTAACGATAGAATTTCCTACCACTTTCATGAAAAATTTATAAATAAGTTACCCATCATCTGTGTAAAGTGCAATAAAAAATTCACTTTACACTTCAGATAATTTTTTACTTTGAAGTCATTTGGAGTAAAAATATTTCTGTGCAATCATAATATGACGTCAGAAATATTACTTTACATTACATTAACTTTATTTAGGATTTTAGCAATTAATATAATATTTAAACACCTACATGTCTTACCCAAACCAATAAAAAATACTTTTGTCTCAGCTTCCTTGGGCAAAAGTAGCTATGTGCTTTGCTTTTTTCCCCCTTCAAAATAGGCTATGACCTCTACGATTTTTTTTATAACTTGAAATTGCGTAGTGGTATTTTGAGAAATACATATTACTATTTGCAAGGTATAAATTGAAATTATCTGTATGTAGAGCTCAATTTTGCAACACATTGCCCCTTTTGTTATCCTCACTCTCACAATCATTTTGTGTGATTGATTATACCAAAAATCCAATAAAAGCTATAAAAATCCCTCCAAAACACTTTAAAAAAAAACATGCGTAAAAGGGTACGGTTTGACGAGCTTGCTGCTGTGCTAGACTCCTCACAGCTTTTCAACAAAAAGTTAATGCACTGAAAACAAACTTTTTTGAAGACCAGCTAATTTGGGTGACAAATCTTATTGAAGTGCCTTGTTTGTTTCCTAAATTTAAGATGCACTTCGTGTTGAGAAAACAAACCGAGCATCAAAAAACGTAAATAGCCTGGTGAGTGGGAAAAACCACCAAAATCGCTGCGTAGAGCTACGCACTAAATCCAATTTTAAAAGCAATGACCACGGGACGCTGAGACACAAAGTATATTTTTTTGGCCTAATATAATGTTTATGCTAGGTTCTGTGGAAATTTAAAAGTGAAATATTTTTGGTAACCAACGTTACTTTGGAATCGTCCGCATGCCATTGGGCTGCTGTTTAGGGGAATATCACAACCTAAGTACTGATAGGGTTGTGCCTTTGGTCATTGGCTGCAAGTATGTGGCAAACAGAAACTGGTTCTGACTATTCCCTTGTTACGGCGTAATAATAATGGCCAGCGCTTTGTATCCACTGGAAAAGGTGTAATATAAATGCCATATTATTAATATTATAATAATTATGTTGGGCAGTCAAAAAACTCCCCTCTTTTCAGACTTCCATGTTGCTGGGAAATGATTATGTTTTTAGTATATAATATATCAATATTTTGTCCTGGGTATTCATAAAATTTCACAATTTCATCTTTAAAAATGCAAAATCTGTCGGCTTCTTAACTTGAGATAACCACACGCAAACCAATCATCTCCCGGCCCAAAGTATGTATACGAAGTTGTCTTACAGAAACTGAAAACTGAACAGGACACACGACTCCTCATTACACCTCCCATACATACTCTCACTGATGATACAGGCTTCTCTGCTGCTGGTATATTCCTTTGGAATAAACTTCCCTACCATATCCATCATTCCCAATCACTGGCAACCTTCAGGTCTCTTTCAAAGATAATATATATTTACTTGATATTTGATTTATCGTACTTTATTTCTTTCATTTTATTTGTGTAAAGCGCTGTGATACCTGTTTTTTTTTTCATGTAAGAGCACTATATATATATAATATAAATGCCTGCATTGTATTGTATTGTATAGCAGCTTATTAGGAAATGTTTCAATTTGCTCAATGTGTATTATTTGTGAGTAAAAGCCACACCTTTCACTTACAAACAATTATTGTTCATTTGCATTTGATGGGTACGTAATTCTAAAAAATATTATGATCAAAGCCTTATTTCAGGATTTGAAATCTATACAAAACAAGGCGGTTATCAAACCACTAGTGTCGCCTGATTGTGCGATAACCCTTGACCTCAAATGACCTTTAATGTTGTTAAGCACTAATTAAGCAGATTTTGACCTTGCGATGACCTCAGGTCAGCTTTTAAACCATCTTGAAAATTTGATCTTTTGACCTTGCCTGACCTTGACCTTGGGTCAAGCGCTATCCATGGTCCAAATTTAATCCATATAGGGTCAAGGGTTCATAAACTATAGCTGTGACCTTGAAATGACCTCGGATGACCTCAGGTTAACTTTATGAACATTTTTGAGATTTGACCTCAAATGATCTTTTGACCTTGAATGACCTTGACCACACACCCCAAAAGTTTCGTAGTGCACCGTAACATGGAACTGTCCATGGTGAACCCATGCACTGAGTTTGGCAGCATTTTGAGTTAAGGTGTCTTCACAGTAGCAATTTGAAAAAGGTTAACCAAACCACACACACACACATACACACAGAATTTGGATTAGTATGTGTCTCCTTGAACATATTAGTTCAGGCGACACAAAAACTACTTAACTGTGATTGTGATTTACAGAAAAACAGGTTTCATTTTGAATGTCCAGAAGTTGTCATATCACCCAATATTGCAGTATTTTAGGAGGTGTACTGCAATTACCCTTGACGTTGGATTCCATGCTATCAGAATCTGCCATGTGCATGTGCAAAATGCACATCTGTAAGTGTACTTAAGATATTATAACTGTAACCCCAAAATAAAAACATGCTTACTTATATTCAATGTTTTTTTGTTTTAATTCTTAAATTTATTACAGCAAATCTTTGAAATGCCAAAATGCCAAAGTCATATCACAACAGCCAAGTACAACTGCATCAACACCTGCAATGACAACAATGATTGGACAAGACTGCTCTGCTTTCTTTGATCAAAGATACACAAATCTTTTTGGACTACCTATCTATCCTATCTACCGCATACAACCTTCAGGCACATCTGAAGATTTCAGTGTTGTATGTGACTTGGAGACTGACGCAGGAGGATGGATTGTATTCCAAAGAAGATACGACGGCTCAGAAAACTTCTACCGACCATGGCAGGATTATAAAGATGGATTTGGAAACATGACAGGTGAATTCTGGCTGGGCCTAGAGAAGATACATCAGTTGACAAGTGATGGAGTCTGGACGCTTAGAGTTGACCTGGAAGACTTCTCTGGTAATACTGCTTATGCAGAGTATTCAGACTTTGCCATTGGGGATGAGTCAACCAAGTACATATTAAGCTATAGTGACTATTCTGGTACAGCAGGTACTACTGATTCTCTGGCACACAATAAAAATAATGCATTCTCCACTTCTGATCAGGATAATGATTCAAAAAGTAGTAACTGTGCACAAAGTTATCAGGGTCCGTGGTGGCATGGATCGATATGTGGCTATGCCAATCCCAATGGACTTTACATAGGATCACCAGATGATAATTACAAGGGAATAGTATGGTATTACTGGAAGAGTGGTTGGGAAGTGCTCGAGAAATCTGAGATGAAGATCAGACGAGCATGGTAAGTAGAGAAGCCAATGTCTCAACACTAACTGCTGGCTACAAGTTATACAAAGCCACAAATAAAACTTGCAAGCTTGAAAATGTCACAAAGACTGATGACAAAGTCCAAATCTGGATAATAACATAAAGATCAAGGTGTAAGAGATTCAGAGTCTTAAATCTGATTTGGATACAAGTGCGAGCATATAAACAGGGTTCTAAAAACATATTAAAAATGACCTTGTCCTTGAGTGGTCTGACCTGGAAATGATGGAAACTGGACAAGATGTTAAGCATCCTATTACATTAACAAGATGGTTCACGAACCAGTAGTTTCGCCTGCGTATCGACCGCCTACTGAATTAACCGCCTACTTAATCATTCAGTTGTGGGGTGGATCCCAAGGGTATAATTTGACACCTAAATCTTTGAAATCGGACAAAGTTGAAAATTAGACCCCAAGGGAAAGGTCGGACGACGGGGTCACCATTGACACTTTTGATCTCTGGTCCAAGACGAACAATTTGACACCTTCATCTTTGAAATCGGACAAAGTTGAAAATTTGACCCCAATGGAAAGGTCGGACAACGTGGTCACCATTGACACTTTTGATCGCTGGTCCAAGACGTA
>JXSR01S032847.1:18704-32698 GCA_000969725.1 Ophiothrix spiculata | reverse complement strand
AATCTTTTCTCAAGTCGATACCACTCCTCCTACTATCAACGGATGCCCTCCAGATATAGTTCTAGTACAACAATACGATACACCGATGTCAGTCGACTGGATTCCACCTACAGCTTCCGATTTGTCAGGAAATGTAATAATGTCACAAAGTCACACTCCAGGAGTAACATTTGAAACTGGATTGCACTTGGTTAACTACACTTTTGCGGACAGTACTGAAAATAAAGCAGTATGCCAATTCACGATCTCGGTTTTTGGAGGTAAGATGATGATGATTATGATAGTAATAATTATAGTAATAATAACTGTTTTTGTATAGCAATAATACTTTCCAATAAAATCAAGCCGCTTGTGATTCACTGCAGGTAAATAAACTTCAATTGAGCTGATGGACCTGGTCAGAGAAAATGTTTTATAATGCAAACATTTTAGATTTTGCTATCAACATGTTGTTTTACAGCCACCTATTCCGAAGATGTTGATACACCATCTAGCTTTAACAATCAAGACCAAGAAAAAGACGACAAGGGATTACATAGTCTCATCGCAGGGCTGTATGTCGTCATGATAGTGGTTGGGTTGTGCGTAGTTGTTCTCTTCATATTGAACCACAGAAAACGGTAAGAGATAATAAATAAAATAAAATAAATTAATAATAAATTTAAGCATCTGAGGCTAAAGATATGGATAATAGTTAGTAATGATAGTACTATTTGCTCTCAAAATGTTAGGTATTAAAATTCATACAGAAAATATATTTAGAATTTTTTTATATTAAGTTGATACCCAAATATCGGTTCTTATAAAAACAGGACATTTTGCCCTCTACTTCATACCTAGATCGACTTTACAATTTACACAATATTACCAGATACAATCAGATTTTTTGAATCTTTGAGAAACAATAATGATACTTATTAAGTTTTAAGTTAAATTTTATATTATATTTTCGCTGTACATGTGCCTTTTTATTAAAACGAATATTACCGTGTAATACGATATCATGTAATCTTGCACTCACGATTAGCTTATCAAACGAACCTGGGTTTATATGCCCACTCGTTCCATTCATAAAAGTATGACTAAAATTGAAAAGAATGTTGTTAAAATTTCAGCACCGATAAACATTGACAACATTTTGATAACACTCAATTGGGCAACTGTTCTTCTACCTTACATATACCGCATTTCCTACATCAGTTTTGAACGGCCCTGTATCATCTGTTGATAGGTTGATTTAATGTTAGGAGGTCCTGTAGATGTTTTCTCCTTCCTCTTCCTTTTCACGACATCTTCTCTGTCTTTAAGGAATGGTAGAAACTTTTCCCGTTCGTACCCAACATTTGGTTTGCCGGTTCTCGCATTTTAACGCCGCAATATTTCGGGCTGTTATTTTATGTAATTGCAAAAATAGTAGTTGCGTTTCTTTTGACGAAAAAAAAAATGAAATCGACCGCGACGTTTTCGAGCTAATTAGCAAAAATTAGCATTTAGGAGGGTGCGAAAAAAAATGATTTTCCCATAAAACCACCCTGGAGTAAAACTTTCCAAATTTTATTTCAGCAATGTCAATGTTTTTATGATTTCCTAATATAAACCAAATTTCATTGGAAAACTTTTTCTGGAAGTGGTTTTTCAAGTTTTGGTCAAAATCGAGATGACTTGCGACGAAAATCGGTAATGTGGCCACCATTTTGAAACGGCACGTATATATATTTTTTTTTCCTGAAATATGGTTGTGATAAGTGTACCTATATATGGTGTAAAGATTATTTAACCTTTCGGGCGGGAAAATGGTTTTTATAAGGGGGTTCTATTGAACCCCCCCCCCCCTCCCTTATGCACGGAAGTGTGGGGTACCTTATGCAGTTAAGTATTAACAGTTGACTTATAATGGTAGCTATTGCTAGTAACGAGAAACATATTATATCTGAGAAAACCCAAAACATACACATATTAGATAAATTCAGTCAGGTAGAAACTTAGAGATTTAATATAAATTCAATTCCAGGGATTTATCTAGCAAATATTAAAATCGAGTGGTTTTGGAACTTTTAAACATAAGATATGTAAAATTGAGTATGACTAGTTTTCACTAGCTCTCAGATATTAAAACAAATCAAATTTACGTCAATATCATGGAATTTTAGATATTATTTTCATATAATAAAATGTAAGATATTAAATCATCATAAAACCTAACATTAACCAAATCAAGGATATTGAGGAGATAATCAAAGGCACTTTTTAAAAGGTCTAAAAGGGTTTTCCCCGAGAAACGCTTAGTAGGGCCTAAGTTCCTTATCTAAATATAGCACAAAACAAAATTACTACTACGTGAAAAATTAAAACCAAGAACCAAACAAAGCACACTTATAAAAAACAAACAATGTTTCTTTTTATAATCGATCTAAATTGTTTGATAGTTGTTGCCTCTTTCATATTTAACAAATTCCATATTTGGTGCCACAACACAATGTTGTTACATTATTACAATGCATTTTCATTAATGGTTTGACAACAGATACAAGAAAGTGTGATGCATTAATTTTTCATCACCAATCATCCGATATTATTAGAATATACATGTATATTTGAGTTATCTATTAGATTGTAAGATAACGAAGACTCGTTGTACCATATACATTGTATTTTGTAGGTAAAAACAGTGAATATGCTAGAAAAGGTAGATAAAGTAAAGATTAATGTCGTATAAAATACCTTGAAGTTTAATTTTTTAAATTTAATTTGTATTATGTTTTGTCAAGAGAGGTAATTGCAAATTTTTTAGAAGTTGTGGTCCATTTTAAAGGGGCATTGGACAAAATTTCGAAATTTTATTTGAGGATGATTTACACTTCACATGCTAGACAATATCACTTAATTACTAAATATCGGGAACATTTTGATCAAAACCTTCAGAAAGTCAAAAATTTCAATTTTATTTTGTTTTTTGATCTTGGGTATGAGGCTATTCTCTAAACGTATTTATTGAAGCTATATATAAAGAAAGAGCCAAAGATTCGTTTGTAAAACATTCCGTTCACTTCATAGATTGCAGATAAATCAAAAGAAGTTTGAAGTTTGCATTAGATCTCCCAAAAAGGCAAATTTTAAAAATTCAACTATAGAGGGCAGTATTTATCGTTGTCGACAACGATAATTAAAAATAAAGGAATATCTAAACATTTTGATATAAAGGGTTTGAATTTGACTTTGACACTTTGCATACTCTCATTATTACTGCTAATACTTCAAATGATGCAAAAATCTCAAAAAGCATGGGGAAAAATTTGGGGATGATGCTGAACTTGTCCAATGCCCCTTTAAAATACCTTTTGTTGGGACAGTGTCAAGCAAATCATTCCCCATATAGGCATCGTACCCCCGCATAATTATTTATTGGTGGTATGAGATAAAAAAAAACACACACAGCAACAACATTAAGGGAAAAGTACAAAAAACACTTTTTAATCAATCATTACCATAAAAATGTGTTTCATGATTATCCACGTTAATGATGGCTATGACATAACTAATGTATTGCCTCTATTGTTCTTTTCAGAAACACATCTAAAACCAAACCATTCTTTGATAGCACGTCTTATTCCAAAATGGATGAAGAGAACCTGACAAATTGTGAATGTTGAAATGTAGGGTGGGGGCCTAAGAGAATTACAAGAAGCAGCCTTACTGATGGACTAAAACTGAACCCAATATTACACCGTCTATCCAATGTCATTGTATACAATAAATAATACAATGCGTGTAATAAATTGATGATTCTTGTACTGATACATTATTGTGATGCGCTAATTGCACACCATATTTTTTTTCCTTTTAACACTTGAACTATTTTCTTATTAGTTCATTAAGGTGTCATTTTAATCTGACGGTCTTTGTAAATATTATAAAAAGTTAAAATGGCAAGAAGCTGCATTTACGACTCCTTTGGGATAGCCGGTCTCATATATTAGACACTTGATTTATATAAATTGCAAGAACTCAGTAATAAACTAATAATGATCAGTTTTACAAAACACCAACATTTTTGATATAACTTGTTCAGTGGCGTCGCCAGCATAAGGCAATGCCCCTTGACAAAAATCGAGCAGGAAATCGGGACAGTAAGTGGAAAAATTCGGGAAGGACAAGAAAAATGAGAGAACAGCTGTAGGACTGCCAGGAAGGATGGGGAAAAGCAGAAAATCGTGTCACGAGATGTGCAAAAATCGCTTAAAACCTTCTATCTAGTTAAGATAAAGCTGTTCTCCAAGGAACAACAGGGGAATCATTGCTCTTTAAGTACGTCTGTGTAGTGATGAGGAATGGCGGGTTTGAGATATACTTTTCCTTAAATGCTCAGATATACTTCGTATCAAGAACAAATCAAATTTATCTCCGCTTGAATGAATTCCCAAAGGGCGGGTTGTAAAAATGCTAGTTTATAAAAAATTTAAAGCTCTATCTTTACTGTTGCTGTTACCCCGTATTCATTAAGAAAACAGGATGTCTGAAAATTGTTTAATATTATAGTTTAATGTCTGTGGCACGTGACAGTTCGGCACAATGGAACACTGAACATGGTGTATCCAGCGTCAAATGGGAACAGCATATGGATAGCAGCCATATGCCTTAATAATGTGTCCTTATATAACCTGTCTAGTGTTCCCTGTGACCTGCAGCACAGTGGATGAACATTGTCCACTTCTTCGTGCTGCAGGTTATACAAAGTGATGGTTACACAGGACATTTGCCGCAACACAAGGCCACTGATATGACCATTGAGCAAATCAAAAGTCTATTGTCTGTTTGTTTGTTTTTTGTCTGTTTGTTTACCTCGGTTGGTCCGTGACTGACAAATGCTATTAGATTAATTATGAACTCATGGTCTCTTCCAAGCTCATACAAAAGTACAACCTTAATAGACAGAAATGGCTAATCTATGCATGCTGGCCAATGCATCTTTGAAAAGATGCCGAAAATAGAAAATATAGCAAGAAAAAGAGAAAGAGGAAGATGGCCACTCCCTACACAATTGTACAATTTACTCTTAGCCCTTACTTCATGAGAAAAGAAATCAGGAATTCTAATCTCATGCCCCGATGCAAAGGCTTGGCTCGTCACAATAGGGAACGATGGAGAACGGGAACACACCACACGAGAATAGTCCATGGATACAAGGCTTAATGACCCATGTGCAAAAACAAAATTAATGATTTCTGCATCCTTTTCCTGTGGCGGCCCACATTTGTAGCCTCTCTGATGCATACTAGTTGTAAACATCAGATGCGCTACAATGAGCAACATATACAGACTTGACATTAAATATGGAATATATTTTTTCTGTTGGTTTCCATCTTGAATAACCCGCCATATCTCGGTATGTACCAATCTCAAAGACTTGTGCTTTCTCGTGTTCGTAACTAAACTTATAAACTTCAAATCAAAGGCACTTTAAAGTTCATTGATGTGACACAGCGACAATGGGAAACTTGAAGGCGCAAATAACTCCGAAAAATTAGCTCCAAAGCCGTGCACAGTAACTTTAAACAGAGGAAACTTAATTTTCCATATTTCCTTTCGTACGTTACCTAGAGATGTGAAACTTTACAGGGTTGATTAACACAATGTTAGTGATAATTTCTGATCAATCAATATTTCCTCTGTCATCATTGAGAAGCGTACGATGTCATGATCTCCATGGCATGCTCTCCATTGGTGATTGAAGAGTTCTTTGGGGTATCTCAGCCAAAGCACCAAACACAGCCCAACAAAACTCCTTCACCTCGATTGATTAATATAATATGCTGTTAATCCAAGGTGTTTCTTAAATCAGATCTTCTCAATAGGATAACTATCCGAAGATCTTACCGGACAATGCAAGAACTCAACACCCGGATCTTCCAGGAAAGTCCAGACTGTACGAGCACGACGGACGTGAGTGGTGTCATAGTGAGCACAAAAATTGTTTACAAAGATGCCTCAAGCCAATGACACTATCACGGCTTCTAGAATGTATCTGTACTGGGGCTGATGGAGGCCGCCTTTAGGGGTGATCAAGGCCGATTTTCCACCTGCATGTGAAAACCCCAGAAGACAATGTTACCTTCTTCTGAATGAATGGTTGATAGCATGTGCGATTCAGAATAACCCTACACTAAAAATCTTCTACTCTGATGCGTCCATCTTGGAAGTATATTTCAAATTTAGCCTAAGCACTGAAGACAACGTTATCTCATTGATGGGACTCAAAATGGAAAAGATCTGTGGCTCAGTCGAAGCGCGTTGTGAAAATTTTTTGGTCAAGATATTTTTCTCCAGTGGTTTTCTAACATGATCGCCAGTTTGAATCAAGCGAGAAATCACAAATGTTCTTAATACGACCTTATTTTGTGAAAGATCATGGTGTTGGCTGGATACTAGCCATTTTTGGTAAGATCTTCAGATATGAACTCTATCGAGGACTTCTCGGCTGAAGTAACACATCGATGAACAACAAGTTGCATCAAACCACCAATGTACAGGAATTACTTCAGGCTGTGCTTGATATTTAGGCTGGGATACCCGTCAAAACTCTCCAATCACGATTGGAATGTCCGCATGGAGAGTCAAGGCCCTCTACGCTTCTTATGGATGACATAGCAAAAAGTGACTGGTCATAATTTATAACCATCAATATGTAAAACAACCCTGTGAAATTTCAACTGTCCAAGCAATGCATTGAAGAAACTATGGCAAATTTAATTTCTTTAATTCCGTATTATTGTACACGAGTTTGAACCCAATTTCGAGAGTTTTTTTGTGCTTTCAGGTTCTCCATTGTCTCTGTATCACCTAAATATGCACAAAAGAGGTATTGGTTTAAAGTTTACATGTATAGTTACAAATATAAAGAAACACACCTTCCTGGAGTTGTAATATACTGAGATATGGCGGATTTTCAAGATGGAAACCAATAGAAAAAATATATTCCATATTTAATGTCAAGCCTGTATGAGCCGACAACTGTATCATCTTGTCGCGGCGGCCCATAAAGACGATTGTTAAAAACAAGAGTGAAAGGTGAGACTACACATTCCCTTGATATATTCACAATGTCTATGTTTATTGCGACGTCAAATGTCTTTTCGTTATTATTGATTTTACACTCGACCTTTATAAAGCGAGGTTTCTTGTCTGGGTTTCGACAAACGAATAAAACTACTTGAATACATCAAAACATGAAATGCATGGCTTTCAGTACACAAACAGTGTACTGATGTCATTTGTATCGTGAGTAAATATTGTCATGTTGATGCATCTTTCGACATCCTGTGGATGGGAATCAGGTTTTTTTTAACTCTTTCGATCCAATAGATTTTGAACAGATAGAACGACTGAGCATTTTAAAAGGAGCTTACGAGAAAACGCTAAGGCGTTCCAATTTGTATTGAGTGTATATTAATTAAATGTGGGCAACACACGTGTACCTATACGGCAATTCCGGACCAAAAGGGTTCAAATCATAATGCAAATAAATTAAAGAAATGCATGATTTGGTTCAAATGTACAAAATCGGTAATTTTGGCGCAATGATATTAATAAAACCTGTTCATACTAAATTTGCTTTTGTAAAATGTTCAAATGAAATACTTTTTTAGAATCTGGGAAACATACTCTTGAACTTATTACTTATATTATACAATTTGTTTACCCGACATCCTATTACCATTGTATTAAATTCCTATAAAAGTCAAAATTAAAATAAACGATATATCACAAGTTGTTTCAATAAGGTCAATAAGAACATATCCGAAATTGCCTCTACATCTGTATGCAAATCATACAGTCAATACACTTTTAAAATTACTTTGGTCTTTGTTGAGTAAGAAGGTCAAGTCTCATTGTTAAGTAAAATCTTACTCAACATTGATTAAAATCTTACCAAGTTGAGTCATTATCACTCAACGTCGAGCACATATTACTCAACGAGCAAAAATTTCACAACACTTAATAGGATATCACTCAACAGAATGAGCTATGGTTTAAAAAAGAGTAAAATAATGTTTACAGTGTATAAAAAGCTCACTTTAATCCCAAGTTGAGTGGGCAATTTAATTGGATTTGACTCATCACGAAAACAACATCAACATCTCATCAAACTGTCTGCATCCGGATTGGAATCCCGTATCACTTTTCATTTTACAAATATAACATTATATCCCCCGAGTAGCGTCTGTCGATGTCTTGCACACTGTTGCTCGTTTGTGATTATTGTGATTAGAGTACAGATGTCAATTATATCATTCCATGTCTGGTTCAAGGCAACAAAAGTAAACATTAATATCTGAAATTAAAAGATCACTATTAGAGTATTGATGATTATATAATTTTCATAAACTTTCTTATTATTCGCATCTGCATTACCCTTCTTTTTAAAAATCTTAATCTTCTTCAATCTTCTAAAATTTTAGGCAAACCCCGAATGATGCCTTTAGATTAATTTGACACCTACAATCGAAGTTACGTGATGTCAATAACGTTTACTGAAAACTTACGTTTATTATTTCCATTTTTTTCTTCAAATTTAATATGCACAGTTTGAATTCAAATACATGAAGAAAATGTTAGTTTTCAAATATTTGTTTCAGTGTGTAATGAAAGCTTATATTTTGCAAGGATATTGTCAAAGGTATTTTAAATCTGATATTGTTTAGCAAAACAACATGTAGGTATATTTTGTACTGTAGTTTTGAAATTAAGATTTACAACCTTACTAGAGGTTCATGAATCTTAATGGACATTTAGATATTTTGATATTATTAAAAATGCAGGCTCATTCCAGTGAAAACTTAACCTGTTTTGATTTCAAGCAAAATATTCGCTTTTTTATTCGACCATATGAGCAGTTTTTTCAGTCATACGTTTGTTACTCGGTACGTTAAATGTATTTTCTTATCAGAAATTTTGATTTTTTCCTACCCGTGCATGAATGAGCACATGTTTTCATTCAAAAATATCACAAACGTTACCAAAAAGTTACACCAAAATGTCACAAACGTTACCAGACGTTACCAAACAAAACATTGCATTAAAGAAATCCTGACGATAGAATTTCCTACCACTTTTATGAACTATTTGTAAATATGTTACCAATCATCTAAAATAAGTGCAATAAAAAATTCGCTAACATGTCAGAGAATTTTTACTTTAAAGTCATTTGGAGCAAAAAAACATTTCCGTGCGAGGTCACAAACGTTACCGAACGTTACATGAATGTTATTCAGTATTTTGGCGATTGTTTTAATCTTCAAACACCCGCATGTCTTGATCCCACCAGTGGGCACCATTATCAACAACAAACTTGTTGATATAATGTTTATGCTAGGTTCTGTGGCCATTTAAAAGTGAAATTTTCCAATTTTTCGGTCACAAACGTTACTTTGGAATCACCCTGCAGGCTCCGAGAACCGCAACCCCATATACCGCTTACACATACATGTACAATAGCTAAAAAGCAGACCCGGATCTGATCCTCGTGTAGCCACAGTCTACTGTAAAGCAGCTTTCATTCATTTGGATTTGCACTCCTGTTAAGATTGCCCCTAAAATTCCCATCCAAATGAAGAATACCCTTTTTATAGTGAGCCGTCTCTACATATAAAAAGATCTAGAGTATACATGACCAAATGACTTAATCGTGGTCACTCGACTTGAGTGATTTAAGAATAATTTGGGCTAAATTTCTCCCATCGTTGATCTGTCAGAAATAATTTAAACTAGAAAGATGACCTTTACTATAAAACAACTACCGAATCGTAAGTGTCTTCTATTGAATTTTATTTCTGGCTTAATCCAACCGTTCTGTACAGTTTCTTCTGTGTATTTAAATCCCTGTAAGCATTTTTAATGTTGCTGTTTATTGCAACGTCAAATGTCTTCACTGAATAATTGATTTTATACTTGACCTTATTAATAAAAGCGAAGTTCCCTGCCTTGTTTTTAACAAACGAATAAAGCCACTTGAATACATGCAAAACAGAACAGCACAGGATTTTAAAAGACAAGCGTCACTGATAGAGTGTGTGTATCCTTGAGTAAGTATTGCAACGCTGACACTTCTGAGGATACCCTGCTTGGGAAGAAAAATATTAGAACTAAACATTTTGATAAAAACATTTTCCTAATGTTCCTGTAAAATATCCGATGGTTTTCAAACTTTAACTTGATATAATAGTGTCTAATACCTCACATAAAAAGCATTACACAATTTGATGCCATAATACGAAGAAAACCTACGAGCAAAACACGGTGAGGCTTTAGTCTGAAACGTAACCAAAGTGATGCTCTACCAATGAAAATGATTGAAAAACTGAAGCTTTACTAAATCTCATTTGCCAAATGTGTGAAACGTTGCCTATATGGTTTTTTTTACATGAAATGGTGATGAACTCCTGACCTTAATTAATATACCATTAATTAATCAGCTAAGGTAAGAAAGGAACAGATTTGGGGAGAATTGCTTGTTATTCAAACTGACCCGTGCATAAGTGGGTTTGAAACAAAAGCCCCTCCCTTAAATGCCGTGATCCTACAAAGGGCCTTAAAGATTTGTTTCTCAAATAGTAGTCAGTTTCGTTAAGCTTACTAATGGGTATTTGGCTATTTATATTTTTTAAACGGTTCCTGTGTCAATGTCAAACATGTTTTTTAATTGCCACATGTTTTAAGACTGCACACAAGGCACTTAAAAAGGTTTTATTAGAAATACATTTTTTTCACACTCGGTAAATGACCAACCGGTTGATTCGCAGAGTTCTACGTTACATTCGTGAACGTGATATGAAAAATAATCCCGCAATCCAAACAACATGCTGGCAACGTAAATTTATTTAACTGACCACGGTACTACTTAGTGCAAGACGATCCTTCCTGTTTAGTCATATCTAAATGTTATCGCATTCATACATTGTATCTACTCAAGTCCTAACTGGCCAAGGAGCATTATGGAAAGTAGCTACTTGTTAAATGGTAAAATACACTAGTATAGGTTGATAGGACGTATTCAGCCTCTGATATGTGATATAAATACGATGGGGTTCTTATTCACTAAGGTTTCTGTCGACATGCTTTATGTCGACATATATGTCGACATATATCTCGCCATGTCGGTATGAAATCTCACTTGTCCACAAAACTGAGCAAGTCAAATTTCATAAAAACGTACATTTAATTGTGAATTTATGGCTGTTTATTAGCAGTTGAGGTTTTAAAGTATTGCGTAAATAATTCAATACTTGTTGTTCGTCATATACAACCGTTTTTAAAGTTACTACGATAATTCATAATAAAAAAAGTTACAAAATATAAATTTTACATCATCGTACGCAAAAAAATAACACATTGCTATTATGATAGGTAAGTCAACGTCTAAAACGGGTCATTAGGATTATCCAAATAATGTCGTTTTCCCGCAAAAACCAACTCTTTGATATTAGCTTTATGTCGACACATATGTCGACGTTGACAATAAATCATTGCAACATGTCGACATGAAACCACAGTCTCGACAGAAACCTTATTACTCACCCAGTAGCTGCCAGTATTCGTAGTTAGTCGATATACAGCAAACAAATTACACTTTTTTCTGACTATAAAATATAGGCTTTGTGAAAATAACGGATATTTTGAACCGATCTTCGACCCGGATTAACTCGAAAACATTTTTACATTAACTATAGTTTTAACAACCAATGGAAATTTGATTTGACATTGTTTATAACACCAAAAGCACCAAGATACGCTGCATGACATTGATGGCACAACGGGGTGAGGGTGTGGGGGGGTGGGGGTGCGGGGTGGTGGGGTTGTCCTCCCGCCCGAGAAAAAATAATTCCATGGGTGACAATATGTCGCCTTCTTCTCTCCGATGTATATGCATGACATATGACATACAGTATTCTATCGACCGTGCTGTGATGTTTAACGTGACCTGCCAATAAAGCTGATTTTGAACCCTTATCATTTGAACAAGGAGAAAGCAAATGCAAACTGGGAACGTGGGTATGAAAATTTGGAGTTTTTCCTTTATAATGTTAGTGATTTTTTTGCTATTGGTAAAAAATGATGCATTATATGGACCAGGTATTTTTTTATCAAAATCAAAAATGTTGAGCCTTTTAAGACATACCAATTTCAACCCCTACATCAATCTTGTTTTAGAAGATAGTCTAGCGGTTACAGGCCGAGATTTTAACTCTGAAAACGTGGGTTCGAGTCCTGCCTCAGTCGTTTTGATATTTTTTTTTTCTTTTGCGAAACATGTTGGTTTTTCTTCAATTTCTACCAGTCACAAAAGAAATTCTCGAATTTTTGACATAATCTATATTAAAAAACCACAAAGGTTACTTTTTTCCAGAAAAATGTATGATAATATTCACTACATTTCACATGAAATGCATTTTATTTCAACATAGCGAGCGGGCAGCGGTGCCATTCAAAAATTAGCTGTGAGCCCTGCTATCAATGCACACTGCTGACGTCAGAAGATGACCCGTCGGCACAAAAGGTAGTTGTTATCGAAAATTGGGATGCCTGGTTATCGCAAAACAAATTGAAGGCAAGTATGAAGAGCCGATATTAGGTACCTTTCATACACCACATCAGCGTATTTATTTCTCCTTGTTTTATCTTCAGTTTTAAAGTCTTAAAAATTGAACTTAAAAATCCCATTCTGCAAAGTTAAGAAAATCCGATATTTTTGACTTGTAAATTTCCGAGGAGATGTTGGGAAGGTGGTTAGGGTTAAGCGTATACGTAACGAAGGCTTTAAAAACATTTCAAACATGTCGTTGTTCATATATATTTTTAACAACGCATATTGACGAGTTCTATTCAGTTTGGAACAACCAGATCGTCTTGACATGTAAATAAATAAATAATAAATATGACATATTTACAGAGGATAGCCTCATCAGTGTTTTCCATGGGGGTCTTCTGTCCGATGGTCAGATTTATTTGCCAGTTTAAGTTTATTTTCATGTTTGAAATTAGTAAGTCATGTTTAAAAATAAAAAAAAGATAGAGTAAAATATATTAAAAGGATTTTTATTTGAAAGTTAATTAACGTGATACAATGACTGCTAGTCAGGATAGGGAAAAGCAGAACATCGTGTCAAGAGATGTGCAAAAATCACTTAAAACTTTCTATCTATTTAAGATAAAACTGTTTTTCCAAGAAACAACAGGGGAATTATTGCTCTTTAAGTACGTCTGTGTAATGATGAGGTAGGTTTGAGATGTACTTTTCCTGAAATTTTCAGATATACTTCGTTTCAAGATCAATTCAAATTTATCTCCGCATGAAAGAATTTCCAAAGGGCTGGTTGTAAAAATGCTAGGTGATAAAAGCATAAATGCTCTATCTCTACTGCTGCTGTTATTCCGTATTCATTATGAAAACAGGATGTCTGAAAATTGTTAAGTGACTGTGGCACGTGACAGTTCGGGACGACGGAATACAGAACATGGATATACGTCAAAGGGGAACAGCATATGGATAGGCTGATAGCAGCCATATGCCTTAATAATGTGTCCTTATATAACCCGTCTCGTGTTCCCTGTGACCTGCAGCACAGAGAATGAACATTGTCCACTTCTTCGTGCTGCGGGTTATACAAAGTGATGACACAGGACATTTGCCGCAACACATGGCCACTGATATGACCATTGAGCAAATCAAAAGTTTATTGTCTGTTTGTTTGTTTACCTCGGTTGGTTCGTGACTGACAAATGTCATTAGATTAATGATGAACTCATGGTCTCTTCCAAGCTCATACAAAAGTACAACCTTAATAGACAGAAATGGCTAATCTATACATGCTGGCCAATGCATCTTTGAAAAGATGCTGAAAATAGAAAAGATAGCAAGAAAAAGAGAAAGAGAAAGATGGCCACTCCCTACACAATTGTACAATTTACTCTTAGCCCTTACTTCATGAGAAAAGAAATCA
>JXSR01S032846.1:18062-30698 GCA_000969725.1 Ophiothrix spiculata | reverse complement strand
GGCGTGAATTTGAGCTGTGAATAGCCTGATTTTAGTATCTACATTATCTACATTTTGTCTGATATACGCATTCGCATAATTTACTTACCAACACTATAACCACTCGGCCACGCACCCCTCTACACAGTGATTCTACACAGTCCGTGTGTATGCTTAATTCAGAATTTAAATCACCTGACACAGCTGAAGCATGATGATCATTTTGACTGGTCAATTTTACCCAGTGACAAGACCTTGGCGTGGCGATCGCGGGAACATCCTATCACATGTAACTGCGCGAATTGCAGTGTGTTGCGTACAACGCAGAATACTACTTGACAATACATGTTAAAGGGACTTGCCTAGATTCCACAAGTTTACAATTTAAAACTTATTGAAATTTAATATGCTCTAAATAAAGCTTAAAAGTGTAGCAATATCCAAAAAAGTACAAAAATTTACACACAAATGGCTCAAAATTGAGAGATACTAATACAGTAGAAACTCATTACACTGTAAAGTGAAAGTTCCTCGTTTTGGAACTAGTCCTCGTTTTTCTAAAACGAGTAGGGTACTCGTTTTTCTAAAACGAGGAACAAAACAAGTAGCAAAACAAGTTAATTGCCTTGTTTTGCTACTTGGGGTACTCGTTTTTCTAATTGTGTCATCACGATAAGGTAATATTAGACTTGTATGTTGTAGTAATTTAATGACTTGGTGTTAAGTATGTGTTTAAAAAACGAAAGTTAATGCTGATCGGGTGTAGTACGTTTCGGCCAAAAACGTTTTGGCCAAATACATTTCGGCCAATATTATTTTGTCCAAAAACACGTTGTTAGTTAGTCCAAATATATTTCGTCCAAAGTTATTTGGGCCAATCGTTATTTTGTCCTAATTGTTTTGGCCAAATTTATTTTGTCCAAAGTTATTTGGGCCAATCGTTATTTTGTCCTACCACTATTTTGGCCAAATATATTTTGTCCAAAGTTATTTGGGCCAATCGTTATTTTGTCCTACCAGTATTTTGTCCAAATATATTTTGTCCAAAGTTATTTGGGCCTAATGTTATTTTGTCCTACCAGTATTTTGTCCAAATATATTTTGTCCAAAGTTATTTGGGCCAATTGTTATTTTGTCCTTCCCCTATTTTGGCCAAATATGTTTTGTCAAAAGTTATTTTGGCCAATTGTTATTTTGTCCTACCACTATTTTGGCCAAAGTTATTTGGGCCAATCGTTATTTTTTCCTATTACCAGTATTTTGTCCAAGGTAAGTTGTGATATACACTAGATGAAAAAATTAGGTAAATAAAAACATGTTCTTTTTTGAATAAAGCAATTTGAATTTTCATTTTATTTAGGAGTTATTAATTCATATTTTTAAAGTAGCCTATATGAAAGAAATGGACGACACTATTGTGGGTAGGATTTAAACTCATCGTTTTTAAAAGCAGCTGGACACCAGGAAAGGGGGTTGTAACAGTTCTTTTTGTTAGGAAGAAAATTCCCTGTTCTCCTTTCAATTTCCCCACGCAATCAGGGTTAAATCTAGCTGTCACTGTAAAAAAAGTAGGAATCATAAAGAAAAGAAATGACGAAGATGAGAAGAATCCACAGATTTGGTAACCATAGGTAATTTGAGTTCATTTTCCCTCATCATAGTCCCCTGTTCTAGAATACCCTGTCACAATTCATAGCCTCTTAGGCTGCGATCACATAGAAGTATATTACGGTACTCGCTATATATGCTATACATATATTTACTTTTATAGTTGACCAGTTAATATTTGCCCACAAGGACGTGTGACAGTCCATCTAATAGGACCACGCGACGCCTTTGCTGCTCACTTTGCTCGCTGCTCGTGGTCCTTTTAAACGGACTGTTCGTACGAGTTATTGTGACCAAGCTATTAGATATACAAACCACAGGGTTCTTGTGCCAAGAATAACATTATTTATTTTGAACATATTAAGTGTGTACTCAAATGTCCTAAAATTATGTGATTATTAATAGCTTCTGATAGCTTCTAATCCAAACCCAACACTAGCCACTGGGTACTTTTTGACATGATTTCCAGATTTATATCTTGGCCGATATGCTCAAATGATCGAAATTTGGGTATATACTAGACTACTTTTTCGAAATCTCTGTATGGATTATGGACAAATAAAATCAGTAACCTCAAGCTAAAACACATACATGTAATTAAAGCTCTTATGAAAATCTGCACTTGTGAATAAATACACAAACTAGAAACTACATGAACTGTCACGAAGAAAATAAAACTGGGGACAAAATATAAATAGGACGAAGTGACTCTTGGACAAAATAATTTTGGACCAAATAACAATTGGCCCAAATAACTTTGGACATAATATATCAGGCCAAAATATTGGTGGGACAAAATAACAATTGGCCCAAATAACTTTGGACGAAATATATTTGGTCAAAAAAGTGGTAGGACAAAATAACTATTGGTCCAAATAACTTTGGATGAAATGTATTTGGACAAAATAGTGGTAGGACAAAATAATGATTGGCCCAAATAACTTTGGACAAAATATATTTGGCCAAAATACTATTAGGACAAAATAACAATAGGCCCAAATAACTTTGGATAAAATATATTTGGACATAATATAGTATGGCCGAAATAGAATTGGCCAAAATTATTTAGGCCAAAATAATGTTGGCCTAAGTGAAATTGGCCAAAATAACTTTGGCCAAAGTGTTGTATTCCCATGTTGATCACCACCAAGAATAACCATAAAAACCCTCAAATTGGAGCTTGAATTTAACATGTAACATTATACAGCGCCGTCTCTGTGCATCGAAAACAGGGCTCATTGGTGCAAATTGTAAAATACAAATTGATGCCTTAATTTTCTACTTACAGCTGGAAATTAATACACCTTGATGAAGATTTTCTCTGACCGGAAGACCATGATTAATTCAAGATACTAGAAACTTTATCAGGATAACCAAGCAGTGTAGTGCTATTGTAAACATGCATGGTATGTATATTGTGTTTTTTTAATAGGTGCCTAATTCATACATTTGACATTAGGCCAAAACAAAAATATTGTTTGTTTGTCCATAATGGCCTCTGAAATTGTCGGGTCGGTAGGTCGGCTTTTTTTGTTTTGTTTTTTTGTAATAAATGTACATGAAAGTCACCTTAAAGAATTGAAGAAATGAACAAGAAGTAAACTTAACTTACGAGAACAATATACTGCTGATTCTTAAGAGGTCTTCTACATTAGAAAATACTGTTCATGTCAACTCATATCATATTTTTATGATTTGAAGACTTTCTCGATGAATTTTTATATCTTTTTGCATGAAAAATCCTCAAAATTTAGTTGGAAAATATAAAAAAACTTTATAAAGCACACAGTCTGGCCAAATTTTGACGGTCGGTCGGACGAGGACAAACAAACAATATATTTTCTTTGGGCCTTAAGTACATGTTTAAACTGTCAAGGAAAAAAAGCAGAGGAAAGAAACAATTCTTTAGGCTGATCATCAAGGATAACCAAAGAAATTCTGTAATGAGAAACTTATTTCTAGTAAGATTCCATGAACTTCTTTATTTTGTTTTGAATGCAGAAGGAGAACCCGCAAAAGAGTGCATGGACTGAAACTAAATGTTCATGTACAGTGCCAGGACCTTGAATTGAACCCGCTACTAATTGGTACAATTGAATATAGTAATGCTAGAGTGACCCAAGTCCACTGGAGTAGTTTTTAAGAAAATGAAAAAAACTTCACAGTATGTCTGATGTTTAAGTTATGTCAATTTGGCTCACAGGATAGGTTATTGAATCCAATTGCCATACGAAACATGATTTTTCTATAGTATTTGTGCTTGCAATGCTTTGTACTGGGTCATTTTAGACAGTGGATTTGGGCCAGTCTTGCAATCATATGTGATTTATTTATTAAATTTTATGCAAAACCTTGGTATTTTCACATATTTGCTGCGGAACTTTTCCTTAATTAGGTTTTTCGACCGCCATCTTGAAATGAGACTACCATACCAATTTTTAATCTGTGCATTTTTCTAAGCAGTATAGACAGAACATTCTAAAAACTAACTCCAATTATATTCCAATTTCAGGACCCGGTCTCCCAAGTCAACATAAAAAGTGGTGACCGTGCGAGTTCTTCATTTTTTTACCCCCCTTTCAAAGATTTTTAATTGATTTAACCCCTCTTTTTTGGCAAAAACTAGGACAAAATTAGCATTAAAAATACACCATATTTTATGGTTTTCAAAGACAAGTTTTTAAGATACCCCTTTTCCAAAGACTCTTAAAATTAAATATGTAAACATGATTAAGAACAAAACATAAATGTATGTAATTTTATGATGTCTGTTGTACTACCAGATCTTGTTATGTATGTTTGTATGTCTGGCCCAGAGGATGGAGAACGATTCTGTGAAATCTTTTTTTAAATTTCACTGAGATGGATGCTCAAAATACCCCCCCCCCCCCTTTTTATGATTTCGGGGTCCACAATTAGAGTGGAAGATATACACATTTTCTGTAAAATTTAGAACACTCATGGTTACAACTTTTATGTTGACTTTGGGGACCGGGTTTTAGGAGAAATTTTGGCCGAGAACATGGTTTTGACTACTTATGATACATTTAATAAAACAACATATGTTAAACTGACCTATGTCCATGGATTTTTCCAACTTTTGAGTACATATAGGACTTTTGGGACACTTGCAGTACAGATTAATTTTAGTTCTTCACTCACAAGGTAGCTGAAGTTGTACGAAAACCTCTCCTGCATATAACTCATTTTTTTTTTAATTGGACTGGGGTCAGTCTTCAATTCTGATATTCAATTTGTGTAATGAAAAATACAAATTTGTGCCTCCATTTTCTTATTTACAGCTGGAATATCCCTTAATCAAGAAAATCTTGTTTTAGCGAGAAGAAATTTGCTGTTCCAAGATTCTAGAAGCTTTTTCGATCAAGTTGACCAAGTTGTGTAGTCTGGTTTTGATCATGTAAACATGGTAAGTGTAATAATAAACTTGCATATTTTTATACACTCAATGTTATTTTTTAATTCCTTATAAACTATGTACCAGTTGACATGCACATGCACCGGTGCGTATACCCAATGAGCCCGTTTACCGGCTACTAGGTGATGTGTCAGATACTTGATGTGCCTGTCAACCGGCATAGGTAGTTACAATTTTCAATAGTTTTATTTACATCAGGAGACATAAGTAAAGCTTTGATCCTGTGGTTGATTAGTCACTTTTTTTTCCTGACAGAGGTGAAAATTCCTAACGTTTTCGTAAATTTTAAACCACTTCACAGTATGTCTGAAATTATGTCAATTTGGCTGGCATGGTAGGTTGAGACATGGTTTCAGATTCAACTTAGGTTTTACTGCCATAAGGGAGAAAAATAAGAAGTCTCAAATAAAGAATGGCACATGGTTTTTTGGCTAGAATATTATGTAGAATTCAAAATATGAACTCAAAAATTGAAATTTTGCCCCATTGACTAATACAGGGCCGATATTGTCCAAAAACAGGCAAATTTGACAAATCTTGATATGCAAATGAACACAATATCTACTTGTACTTTGAGGCTACCAAACCTCCTGTCACATTGATTGGAATTACGTTCAATAATTAGGTTGATTATGTCCATTGTGGCATGCCATACAGATTTAGGTTGATTTAGGCCTGCCGTAACATTGGTAGTCCTGTGGGATATGCACCAATGATTCCTTGTTTAGCAAACTCATTTGTTGGGCTATTACATTTGGTTTGCTTGATGATGGGGAATTTGGTTGACAATGGTGATTGGCATGGTCGACTGAATGTGTATGGATGTTGCAGGTTGGAACCTGAGAGCAGAGCACTTGCTACCATGACATCGCAGTGAGAAGATCACTGAGTCCAGTTGACTCCCATGTAAATTTGTCCTGGTTTAGGACTTAGGTGTGGCATACGCGGTTATAAAATATGTACCTGTAGAGTTTTTGGTAGTGACAAAATTGGTTCACTAGCCGTTTGAAGACCATTTGGGGTCTGCTACAGAGCGGTAATGCAGCATTTTTATAATTGGGAGCGTATTTCCACATTTTGCTGGCCAGTCAAGGTGACACATATGTACCTCTTGGGCTGGAAGCAGAGTTGTTGAGGTCACTGGAAAGCAAGTCAACATGTTTCTTTAACCCGTCAACCTTTTGGTTTGATTTCACTGTTGGTTTTGTTTGGGCGTCAGTAGCTGCCAGATTTGGTTTTATCTTATGATTTACGAGTGGGGTTGTGAGCAACCAAGCAACGCATCATTTTGCTGAGGAGCAAGAGCTACAGATTCGATCAATTCAAGAACTTGTCGCGATTAATGGTAAAATAAATTAAACACTGTCTTGGAAGTCCTGTACGTTTGCCATGTGTTTGTGTTGATGGTCAACACTTATTTTTCCAGGAACTAACTAATATCTTGTTAAGTTTCGCGAACATTACATCAGCGCGGAATATTACATTGTTTTCGCAGAAAGAGCTCTAAATGTTGCAACTGGGTTTTTAATTTAGAACTGAATGAACACTGTATGCACGACACGCTTTAGAAAGGGTGGGTCCAGAAAAATCCAAAAATTGTCAAAAGGGTGGGGTTCAGAGAATTTTCAGTATAAAGGGTGCCTTGATAAAAAGGGTGGGTCTGAAATAAAAAGGGTGGGTTGCTTACCATGTGACTAGTATTGAAATTACACATGTATATTGAGAAAATCTGAGAATCAGAATGATCATTAATCATAGTGATATAAGACATTGTTGTTTCCATTTACATTTTCCACATTGGTGAGCTAGGCTTAATCATTATTAATGTATTAATGAACCAAAGTGGGATGAATTCAAAATTCAGCATCCCCATCAGTATGAAAAACTTGACAAGTTTCTAATAAGGGTGGGTTTAGAGAATATTCAGTATAAAGGGTGTTTGGATAAAAAGGGTGGGCTTCAAACCCCACTGCATACAGTGATGAAAGTTTTGGTATTATATTATATTATGTTTCCAGTAGATCTGAAGACCTGTAAATAAATATCTTGTATAAAAAATTTATATAATGTATTTGACTTGCCTTTTAAAATTCATACAGCGTCTTCTCTGAGTAACTATGTTGGTATCATTGATGCCGATAACATGACAGCAATTAATATTATAGATGTATTTTTAAGTTGATTACACATATATGTAAACTTAATCCTTGTATACAATTTTACTTTGTACAGGGCCTCATCATGCTGATTCCTGACCAGAGGCGTGCAACCTTGACGTGCAGGGGCTGTCAGTTGGCTGCTAACTTCCCGTGGGTGTTGCTTTGTGTTGTGGACATTGGAACTCATTGTGATGTTTTCCAGTTGGTATGTCAAGTGGCAGGTGATATGAGGAAAAGTGTATGAATTTTGCCAATTGCTTTATTACTTTCGTTCACTTCCCCTCTATCTGTTGTGTTGAGTATTTTGAAGTAAAGTGTATATTTGTCTGTATCTAACCAGTACGCCCGTGGTCTATGCACCTTGCCCGATACAGCACAGTTGCCATACATTTGCTTCAATGCACTCGAGTGTTTCGAGGAAAGGTGTATTTTTCAGCTGTATCCCAACAGTACGACCGTGGTCTATGCACCTTGCCTGATACAGTGTGATGCCATACATCTCCCCTCTATTGTTTTAACTTGCAGCTTTTCCGGCATATTTGTCGATAGCGGTTCAACATTGTCAACCATCTTTCGTCGTCATTGGCTGATACCATTGTAAGTGTGTGTGGGTCCCTATATATTCATTGGTGTTAAGTCATTGTGTAAGTTAAGAAAAAATATGGCTATTGCTCAAATTGAAATTGAAAAGTTAATAGGGATAGGTGAGAAATTAGGTCTTAAGGATGCTGATTTAAGAGTTTGTTGCTAAAGAAAGGGAGACTCTTAAACATGAGAGGGATGAGGAACGCCTACACCCAGTTCTGGGAGGATAATTTGTTTGTCTGAATTATCCTCCCAGCTTTCAGCCTGACTTAAA
Organism: Ophiothrix spiculata; assembly: GCA_000969725.1. Lineage (NCBI taxonomy): Eukaryota > Metazoa > Echinodermata > Ophiuroidea > Amphilepidida > Ophiotrichidae > Ophiothrix > Ophiothrix spiculata. The sequence continues at coordinate 22,657 of JXSR01S032846.1, read as the reverse complement.
AAGCTGTAAACTGGCATTGTATACATTCTCCAAATAGCCTTTTCTACAATAGTTTTGAAGCTTCTAAGTCTATGTAGTGTTTTCATGTATGCCCAAACTAAAATTTATCACATCAAATTAAAAATCACTTATCTACTCTGAAAGTTGAAATAAATTCCATAAACTTCCTTCCTCACATTTTCTGACACATGTCAAAGTCTGTCAAAATGGCTGTCATGCTTTGATTTTCTTTACAATGGAAAATGACATAAATTAAAATTCTGTAGAATTATCCCAATTATAAAAAGTACATGTGCAATGTAGATGATATATTTAACCATGATTTGTACAGGTAGGCTTTGGTTTAAGACTTAATAGTTACTCAGAGAAGACGCTGTATGAATTGTACAAGGCAAGTCAAATACATTATATAAATACAAGAAATTTATTTACAGTTCTTCAGATCTACTGGAAACTTAATCCGTAAACACTTACACAGGCATCACAAAAATACTTGCGCGCATGTGCACAACAAAGAAAACATTTGCGCGTAACTCTCAAATCACTATCGCAACCTAAAAAACACTAACGCATACGCGTGCATCCAAAAAACACCTTTGCGTAAGAACGCAACCAAGAGAACACTGGCGCGTATATGCGCCGGTAAAATCACTCAAGCGAGTTAAAAACAATAACGCGTACGCGCGTACCCCAAACCCTTAAGTGTAACCATAGAAACACTTGCGCGTATATTCGCAACCATAAAAACATTTGATGCTCATTTTAACCTTTGTACGGGATAATCAGTCAAGGATCACATTTAACCATCACCCCTATCAGAAAAGAGTATTGACAAAAGAAAACCAGTGTACATACTGCCAAAATCGTGTAAATCGATCACCAACAAAATAATGGGTCGTATGCATAAAAAGGGAGTATTTGCTTCAAGTAAAAGTATAAAGTATGAGTAGCTACTTCCAAAGTAATAGTCAAAGTATAAGTATAATCTCGATTTGGTATGCATGACCATTTCCTTTTACTACAAAGGAAATACTGGTATTTGATAGCATTTGCTTCATATACTTTTATACTACCATTTGTTCAATCTGTTGAAATTTGACAAATCGCATAACTTTTTCAGCGCCTTTACTTACGTTGTATTTTTGTAATCACTTACAAGCCAAGAAATCCTTTCAACTGGATAAATTAGTGCTCAATTTAAAGTTTAGCCCATTACATAGTCATCTATGCAACTCAATCACATCTTTACACCAGATAAGAACTCTGGCTTGAAGCCACGGGGTACCCAAATTTGTCAGTTATATAATATATAAAAATCGGCTTGGTTTTCCCAATGTTTAGGTGTGAAACAATAAACACCTCGATCTTTCACTTACTAGTATTGCAATAAGCAAATTAAGCATGCCATATGTCTATGATCACCACTCGCATATTTTTTATTTTGATCAATATTTTGTGGTGTGTATGAATTATCTCAATCTTATAGACTCTACTTTCCTGGGAATTTTATAAAAATGCAAAAGTGTACCATTATAATACTTAACTTTTGGGCAAGTAAATGGTGGAATTTTCAAGCATTTACTAAGACAGTCTAATAAGTGGTGACGATATACATCTCACATTTATCGTCACCACTCCTTTATTTCAATAGATATTTGTGATATTTATGAATTATCCGAATCTTTTAGATCGCAGCTTTCTGAGGAACTTCATAAATACGGCAAATTTAACCATTACAAAACTTAACTTTTGTTCAAGTAAACGGTCTAGGTAGCTCTGAAGCTACCTTGGATTTTCAAGCATTTACTATGAGAAGTCTAGTAATAACTTGGCTTTATGCATATGAGTGGTAGAAGTTCCTTCTTATCAAGTAAAAGTTAGAAGAGTAAATCCTACTAGTAAAAAGTTTGCAGTAAAAGCATCTACTGCATTTTATGCATACAAACAGCAGTTTATACTCAAAATATCAAGTAAAAAGCATTAACTATTTTTATGCATATGACCTAATCTCTCATCTTTGGCACGTTTCCTCCCAAACTTCAACAAACCATGTTAAATTGTATTTTAATGAACTCTTCTTGGCTGGTACCCTTTCTGCTTTCCACTTGGAAGCTCCATAAATTTGTTATAATTCATTAAAATAGAGCTAGTAAACTGTCAAGGTAGCTCTTTAGGAACCTTGAAATATGTAAGTATTTACTAGATAAACTCTAGTAAATACTTGTTTTTATGCATATCAATGTAACTATTTACTACTTCTTGAGTAAAAGGTGCTCTTGAGTAAATACTATCAGTAAAAGGTACACTTTATGCATACATATAGCAGTAAATACTCGAAATTTCAAGTAAATAGTATTTACTACTTTTTATGCATACGGCCCACTGACGCTTACCTTATACGTTTTGAGCGCTATGCAGTCTCCAGAGAATGGCCAAGGACACAATGGGCAGTGTACTTAAGTGCGTTATTGACAGGTAAAGGGCTAGAGGTGTATTATTCTCTAAGTGATGAGAAGGCGTCCGATTATGATGAGTTAAAAAGGGGCGATTCTTATCAGGTACGAATTGCATGAGGAAGGATTTAGAAAAAAGTTTCTGTCTGCTAGACCTGAAACAGGCGAGTCTGGGACACAGTTTGCATTTAGAATGTCAAATTATTTCCAGTGTTGTATCATGAGCACCAGGATGACTTGTTTTGACCCCATTTTTTTTACTTTAAACGATGCGATTTTTACCCCGTTTTCCTCAATTTGGATATATTCGTTTTTAAGTGTTCAATTCAGGCCTAACGGTTATGATTCCCCGATAAAATGCTGATGCGAATGTATGATTAACTGCTATCAATTCTGACGTATTGATATCCATAAACATAAGTATCCATATATATGAATATTTAGTAAGTAGTTATGACGTATTTATTGTTTCCTTACTAAATAAAGCGATGGGTGTGCAACAAATGGCTCTAAGCCAATCAAAAGTCGCCATTTACCAAAACAATTTTTGACAAAAATGTAACACCTTTCAACTTTTGTAAACATTCAATTCGTCCCGGCGTTCAACTCGTTCTGGCCGTTCTAGAACGATTTGAATGGCGGGATGAATTGAATTTTTCAGATATCTAGTTAAGTACTAAAATAAGTAACACATTATTATCAATATAAGTCCCTTTAAAGGAAGTTAATCAAGTTTAACAACATTTAAAGGGTCTATCATGTTTAATTATGTGTTGTAAAGCAAAATCTCTCAATTTTGTAAACATTCAATTCGTCCCGACATTCAATTCATTCTAGCCGTTCTAGAACGAATTGAATGGCGGGATGAATTGAATGGCATAATATCTAGTTAGTTAAAGTTCATGTAAGACCCTTTAAAAGAAGGTAACCAATCAATCAATATATAGATTTTAACACGTTTAAAGGGTCCATCATGTTTGATTATGTGTTTTTAACCAAACTTTTTCAATTTTGGAAACATTCAATTCGTCCCGGCATTCAATTCGTTCTGGCCGTTCTAGAACGAATTGAATGACGGGATGAATTGAATTTTTCAGATATCTAGTAACTAAAATAAGTAACACATTATTATCGATGTAAGTCCCTTTAAAGGAAGTTAATCAATTAATAAATATGTAGATTTTGGAACATTTAAAGGGTCTATCATGTTTGATTAATTGAATGGCGTGATTAGTTAAATTAGCCACATATTGTTATAAATGTTAGACTCTTTAAAAGAAGGTAACCAGTAAATAAAAATATAGATTTCAACACTTTTAAAGGGTTTTATTATTATATGATTTTAATCAAGCTCTTTCAGGTTTGGAAACATTCAATTCGTCCTTCAAATAAAAAAAATCTTGTTTCTACACCTTTGATGGGTAAACAAATTATTTTTGATGAAATTGTTTCTCTTTTTATATAATCAAATTAACTCCAGGAGCTTTGTTTGACCTTTTATCTGATAAATCCATCTGAGGTACAAATTTAGGATTTAGAAAACACACGATGATAGTCACATCGCCATCACAGAATGACGTATTGCTAATAATACTTGCTCAATTTGAGAAATTTTTGGGTAAAATTTTGTACTATTTTAGGCCCATATTCCAGAAAGGTGTTTAACTAAATCAACAGCTGGAATGATGCGTATCATTCCTGGACAGTTGATGCTCAGTTAAACAATAGTTTAGCTAAACATCTTTCTGGAATACGGGCCTTAATGTTTTACTGAGCATTTCCATAAGTTTTTACGCATCAAAGCTGAGTAAACGGTCCAGTAACCAGCCATTTTATTACGCGGCCACTGTCGTCTGATTAACAGAGAATCATCCCTTAGGCCTATGCGTATTATAGGGACTAGCCTAGATTCCACTTATAGATTTAAAAACTTATGGAAATAAAGCTTAAAAGTGTAGTTAAATAAAAAAAAATAAAAACAATTACACAGAAATGGCTCAAATTGACAGCGAATTGATTTGCAATATATCTGTGTGATGGTGGTGTGACTATCCAGTGTTTTCTTAATCCTAAATTTGTACCTCAGATGAATTTACCAGATAAAAGATCAAATGAAGCTCTTGGAGATAAGTTAATCCAAAA